>PVJN01001410.1:22482-98371 GCA_004026805.1 Lasiurus borealis
GGTGGTTCAGGAAGAAGAAGAAGGAGAAGGAGAAGGAGAAGGAGAGGGAGAGGGAGAGGGGGAGGGGGAGGGGAAGGGGAGGGGGAGGGGAAGGCGGAGGAGGGGGAGGAGGAGAATGCTTTGAACAGAATGAGTCAGGATTTATCTGAAAGTGTAGCACAGTCTGCACAGCAAACCAAAATTCTTCCTGGGTATAAAATCCCCTGTGTCTTAAGTTAATTCCAGAGCATGATGGCAAATGACAGTGGAAAGGGTACTGAAGTGAGAGACAGAGGCTAGACTTGGCTTTGCTCCTGAGAAGGTCCTGAGAAGGACAAGTCTCTAGATTTTAGCATTTTTAATCAAAGACTGAACTAGACATTCTCTGAGCTCCCATTCATATCTTATATTCATAAGTTGGAGATTCTAGCGACTCTAGTATAGTCACTCCTGATATTTTAGTCACATGTTTGCATCTTTATTAGAAATCAATATGAAAAATGACTGACTAGTAAAATGTATTGATTGGCACTTAGGATTAAAATAGCTGAAGATTTGTCTTAGGGGAAGAATAATGTTTTTATGATAGTTATGTTTTAATATAATATCTCTTCTGTCCTAACCAGAACACCCTCCTGGTATGCCTACACAGGTTTCATGCCATGCACTGAGACTGGCACTGTACAATAGACTGTAGGTTACAGTTAGAGAGCAGAATAAATCATTGCCTATGGGGCAGGAGAAATGCTGTGACATTGCATTTCTGTGCATAAGAACATCTGATTTATTTTCCTTTTTATCTACACAAATGACTCAGCTTGCTTAGGGACACACACACACACACACACACACACACACTCACTCACACACAATATTTTTTTAGGCTCAACTAATGAATGGCTTATGCATTGCCTACTGTAACTACTATATTGATATTCTAAACTACCTTGTCAAGCACCCTTAATTACAGTGAGGCGGGGAGGTGTGGGTTTTATCTATTACTCCAGAGAAGTGGGTATCTGTTAAAGAAAGGCAGCTAGTGTTAGGTGAGGGGTTCTGGGGGATTCCCCCGAAGATGCGCAGAATTACTAACCACTAAGGCGGACACACTCTTAGTGTTGCCAGTGGGTTTGCAATGTCTAACGATTACTCTGCACTCCACCAGCACAGTAATCTTTAATCCATAGATCGCCAAGTATCTTAAACACATTGATTTATTAAATGTGGCCTCTGCTACAGTAATGTCTTCAAAATTAAATCACTTAACCTCCCAGTTCAATAGTATTACTATTATCTCCAGCTCTATCTACATGGCGCTGAAACAAAAAGCCAAGACAGCCGACTCATTTAAAAAATAATAATAATAAGTCAGAGCTGTTAATTGCATTGCATCAGATTAGGTAAGTGGCACTCTTTCCATCACACAATGAACTTACTGGCTAAACTGTTCCTTTCTCGACCGCTTGATTTAGCCTGAGGTACAATCTTCATATGAGGTTTTTGTTTTTGTTTTGTTTTGTTTTGAAAATTTTGAAACTAGGACACTTTTCCTTTCATTGTCTATGTTTTACAGTAATTAATAAAAATAGTCTTTTACACATATTATGGTGATGATAATTAGTGCTGGAAAAGTTAAGTTTTACGCTTTAGTTAAAATTCTAGACCTACTTTAAGGTCTCAGAAGTCTAAATGATAAAAGAGATAGTGTTTCTTAAACCTGCATTTCATGTTTTAATTTTATTGAGTTTTACATTTGAATGAAGCAAGTAAAAGCTTTCAAACTCACATCACTGAGTCTGCAGAAGATGTTACAACTTCTTAATAGATCTACGAAGCTTAACAGGTTATA
Organism: Lasiurus borealis; assembly: GCA_004026805.1. NCBI lineage: Eukaryota > Metazoa > Chordata > Mammalia > Chiroptera > Vespertilionidae > Lasiurus > Lasiurus borealis. The sequence goes on from PVJN01001410.1 coordinate 24,311, forward strand.
GTGAAAATCACTGCATGAAAGTTAAGAAAATATTGCAGTTTTATTTATTTTAGTTACCAATATTCTTTCTAAGTATATATACACATAATTTCAATGAATATATAAAATTTTAATAGGCTAAAAAATAATATGCGGCAACTTAGCTAGAAGGGTGCCCACTAGGAGTTATTTATTTTTAATCATGTAAAAACAAAAAGAACTTCTTTGATGAGACTCTAGAAGCCCCAGAATAAATTTATTTGCATTAATTTAATATTAATATAACTAATGTTTAGAGAGGGGCTTTAATATTGCTACCACCAATGATCCTTTATCAGAAGCTGTGAGCATATATCCATCCATCATGAGCTTGTAGCATTTAAAGACTGATCTCACTAAAACTTCTGAACTAAAGGAATCTCATGAAGCATGCAATTTTTAAAAAATATATATTTTATTGATTTTTTTTTACAGAGAGGAATGGAAAGGGATAGAGTTAGAAATATCAATGAGAGAGAGAGACATAGATCACTTGCCTCCTGCACGTCCCCTACAAGGGATGTGATGGCAACCAGGATACATGCCCTTGACTGGAACTGAACCTGGGACCCTTCGGTCCACAGGCCGATGCTCTATCCAATGGGCCAAACCAGTTTTGGCTGAAGCTTGCAATTTTACGTTTTCCTTTGTAGATGAGGAAACTAAGGTCCACAGAAGTTATGATTTGGGGCTCTGGTGGTGCTCTGTTGACTTATTTAAAATCCTCTTATATACAGCAATAATATTAAGCATTGTACTGTAGAAGAATTACCAAACAGAAGGATGCATGATGACATACTAATAGTAATGCTGATGATAATTACCATGTTAACAATCATGATAATCATAATGAGCATGTATGGCTCATCTACTGTATGTAGTAGAGGATGAAAATCTAAGTCCTAGAGTCAGACTACTTTAGTTTAGATCTCACATTAACCATGACCCAGCTAAGCATCAACTATTTTACCAGTACCCATAAAAAGAGGCTAGAACAGAGTACATGAAACATTTGAACACAGAATGTGAAGATAGCACAGAGAGGATAAATGGTGATGGAAAGCATAAAATAAAAATAATACAAAAATCAAGTTTTGGCATAGTGTTTGTTTTTTATGGAAAACACTCAATAAACATTAACAATTATCTTGTGCCAGTTATATCAATGACTGAACAAAGTGCTTATTATAACTCTCATTTGAGAATTAAGGGTACTGAGTCTTAGAGAGTTTAAATATTTGACCCAGAAGGAACAGCTAGTAACTGATAATCTGATTGTTATCCCAAACTATCAATTATTCAGGCTCTTATATGTAATTGCATCATTAGAAACTATCAATTATTCAGGTTCTTATATGTAATTGCATCATTAATATCTTTAATAAAATAATTGCCAATGCTTTGGTAAAAAGACATTTCTTGGGATCCTTCTGGAGAACATAATGAGGAGTAAGTGAAGAGAAAGCACAAATCAATCCAAAGTTCCTATTCTCCCAAACCTACGGATTGTTTTATCTACATTACAATGTAGGTAAAAGTTGAGTCCATGATATAGTCTGTACCAACTAGGGAAACTGCGATAACCATGACCAGCTGCTCATGTGACCACCTCACATATAGAATCCCTGTATAGTAACCTAGCACTTTTAGCGTCCATTTTTACATATGTATATATTGAGAAATAATATATGTTTCAAAGTATTTTCTTTTTTGTAAATGTATTTTATTGATTTTTCAACAGAGAGGAAGGGAGAAGGATAGAGAGTTAGAAACATGGATGAGAGAGAGACATCAATCAGCCGCCTCCTGAACGCCCCCTACTGGGGATGTGCCCGCAACCAAGATACATGCCCTTGACCGGAATCGAACATGGGACCTTTCAGTCTGCAGGTAGACTCTCTATCCACTGAGCCAAACCGGTTTTGGCTCAAAGTATTTTCTAAATACTAGCTTTATTTGTGTAAATTATTTTAATATTTCCTTTAATTATTCTGGAATCTGTTTCTAGTTAGGGGTCTGGCATTGGGTATCGAAAGAATTAACATCCCTTTGAAAGAGCATTGGCTTGAATTAAGTCATTTTAGGTATCTCAGGAAAGTATATTTTGTCTTTATATATGGGATGCAGGCAAGCTACTTCTGCCAATAAAGGAAATTCAACGAGATTTAGAGTCGGTATTTATGTTCACCTGCATCTACCCCCAAATTTCCATTCGAAACCTCCAGGCCCCAGAGTTCTCCAAAGAGTGACCTAGCTTTCATACGCAACTTGAGTTTATGAATTTAATTGGCTCTCCAACCTGCAGATTCAAACGTTGGCTCTCTTTTTTCAACTAGATCAGGCCTCCAGCTGAAAAACGGGAGACATTTTTAGGGCAATCATAGAAGTTCTATGGTTTTCGGACCATATCTTGAGGTGGAAATTGAAAATGCTGATCTTGACATTTTCCTCCTGAATGCTCTCCAGTACAATCAGAATCAGCCATGCTACTTTACAATCCTCCGGTGCCCCGCAACCTACAAAATAGCACATTACAGAAGCCACTTGCTCTGCTTTACTTACGGCTTCTACTGTAGTAATTTAAATAGTTACCTGACACTGAATGCTTTAAACATCACTATCCTATTTTTTTGTTCTGCAGTAGTATGGCCCTTCCTTCCACTGTAACCATTAAACATTAACTATCTCGCGTTACCATCATTAAGGTCTCTTTTCTGGAATCATTGTTGGTAACAAATGCTGTATTTGAGACTTATCAGAACAAACCTATAGCCTCTCTTGGTGTTTCTAGATAAATAAGTGCTTATAGAACCACTGGCAAAACTGGATAATAAGGCCAGGAAAACTTCCCCCATCTCATATTTGCTACTAAATTTCATTTTGATTTTTATTCAGAGGCTCAAGAAATTGCACAAGACAAAGTAATGATCATGATAGCTTGGAATCTGGAATCAGGGGATTTGAAGAAATTCCTACAAATTTTCTTTACATTTGAATCTATCCACCTGCTTATTCTTGTTGCAGTAACAATAATATCGCTTCTTCATGACTTGTGCCTTTCGATCTAATCTGTATAACTTTTGTGGGTAGAAGATAAGCTAGATACCTCCTGGCAAATTATTGCTATATGGGTTATAAATGGGGGTTAGTTACATATCGCATGTAGTCTTTAACTCTTTTTTTAATTAAGCTTTTTTTCGATGTTATTGATTTTTAGAGAGGAAGAGAGACGGAAAGAGAAATAGAAACATCAATGATGAGAGAGAATCACTGATTGGCTGCTTCCTGCACACCCCCTACTGGGGATCAAGCCCACAACCTGGGCATGTACCCTTGACCAGAATCGAACCCTGGGACTCTTCAGTCCACAGGCAACACTCTATCCACTGAGCCAAACCAGCTAGGGCAGTCTTGAATTTTAGTACATGGCCTATAACTTATAAAAATGCTTACTAATTACTAACTGTGGCTATTGTAAGTCTTCATTAGCAATATCACAGATAATTAATTATCTAAATGCACTGAGTACCTGGAACTACTATACTATAAAGATTCTCAAAGTGTGTAATAAACAGGTTGGTTAATTAAAGCCCCTTCTCTTTTTTTTAGTAATTGAGTCATAACTCCCCTCAGGCTAAAAATTCTCAGTCTGATTTATTATTCTAATGTAACACAATACTCTCATCTAATTACTGAAGACATAGGAGGGAGACTTCTTATAAACTGTTTTTCTATTTGCTTGTTGTTTTTTTTATCAGATATGAAAACTAAGCCCATTTCTTCTTTATACATGAAAGATGTCCATGTTTTTTTAAGTTATATATATATATTTTTATACTGTTTATTATATGTTAACTTTTTAATTGTAAGTAATCCACTTCCAAAACTTCTCTTTGGCTGAATTAGTACCAAGTCTTCAGGGCTTAATTCTCCTTTGGAAGTATAAATTTTAATATTTCATGATTAAAATACAAGAACATATACATATGCAAAATTATGTGAAATTGATTTGCATTTATGACAAATCACTACAAGCATTGTGACAGAATTTTATTAAAATGAATACTTGTAAAAAAGTGGTTTTCTAATGACACTATCATGGTATAACTGCTCCCTTACACACATCATCACACACATTCCTCACAACTCCATGGGGAAGATGTTTCAAGTACCCCATCTTGAACTGTAGTGAAATTGTCCACCGCTTGAAACGAGTAGCAGGTACAAACTCAGAGGACAACTGCAGAGTCTGAACTTTCAACATGTCAATACTTATCAGAATATAGGTGCATTACATCTTCAGACTCCTACCAATAAGTCTTGCTTTCCACCGGAACCTGGAATAACTCTCATCCCTATCTCTATCTCCATCTCTTCTCTATTTCTACCTCTGTGCTTCCATCTCTCTCATTCTCCTACAGAATCCTCTCCTAGTCTCATCCTTAACTTTCTGGTAATTCCGAGTGGGGATTCAAGCATTTTTCCTTCTTTCAGCCATTTTTCAGTTTTCATTAGATTCCTTGGCCATTCAGTATGATCACATTATTATTACTTTCCTATTCCCATTGTTCTCAAATAACAACAAAATGGCCACACATAACACAAATAATTAAGAATTCTTTATCACTTAGGAGAAATGCTTTTACGGAATTTCTTTGCCCATATAAAGAAATAGCCCAGAGTTCAAGGTTGTCATTTCTATTCATTAGGATCTGAACTTGAAAGTAATAAAATATGTCCAAACTGTATTTTATAACTCATTCTTGCCAATTAACTTAGAGTGACTTTTCTCCCAATTAATATAAATTAATCAAGCCATACTTAACTCTCCCCATAGGTATGCATGTACACACATGCACACACACGCGCGAATGTGCACGCACACACACACAGAATTCATGCAGATGTAATTGCATTAGTTTTCCGTGGTTTAATGTTCTTCTAGCAACATGGCTCCATGCATCAGTTAGAAATATAACAAAATCAGAACACCGGCTCCTGTAACTATGAAATATGGATAGCATTCAATGAATTAACTGCAGGAAGTTACCAACCAGAGAGAAAATGGGGACCGATCACTTATGGAAGTCCCTGCTCAAAAGCTATATATATATTTTTTCTTCTCTCTCTACCCCTGGACACTTTGCCCAGAGGATGGAGCTTAAATTAGCTCCAAAGGGTTAACACAAGCACCAACAAGCCACTCCTTTCCCTGGCAAATTATATCACTCCACAGCATATGTCACTCGCACAACTTTTCCACTCTTCCCGCCTAAGGTAATAGGCCCAGGAGCTGCATGCTGCTTTACTGCGGCACCTGTCATTTTGACATTTCATGCTTTCTTCAGAAAAGAGAAGTGGGGAGAATTCGAGAAAAGTAGAACTTTGACAGTTTGTCAGAATATCGTGCAGCACAAACCAACCTGCCAGCCAGCCTGTTTTCTGGATTATTTCAAAGCCTCCTCGCAAATGAACTGCGGTTACTTACCGACTGAAGACAGTCTGAGGTAGCGAAGATGCTTTCCTTTTTAATAATTTCCCCCTAAAATGGGTTTGCACTGTACTTATAGTCACACATCAAATGGAATGTAGCATGGATCAACCCAAACTGATAAGATTATCTTAACTATGCCTTTTCTTGGCATGGAATAATCTTAGATCATCCAGAGGTTCACAGCAGTGACCTGAGTTGGCAGCCACTAAACACAGTCAGTGTCTTGTTCAAATGGGAAAGATTCTCGTATGCAGGCCCCAGCAAGGAAAAAAAAATAGGTCAGCGACTATGCCTTTAAGAATACTACCAGCAAATGGAGGAAGGATGCAGGTGAGCTGTGATAAGCCATGGGGAATAGTCACGTGGCTAAATGGCCTGCATGAAATATCTTAGTGAGGGCAACTCTGCTACCGGTTCCACTCCAGTGGGGAATTTTTCCAGCTACACAGACTTCCCCCAGAGAAAAAACAAACAGAACCACAGAAAGGAGGCCAGTTGTTGTGTTGCTGGGAATTTATTTATTTATTTTGTCTGAACTTGATATCGAGAGTAGGAAAAAGGGAAGATAATGTTAAGTAACTTTCCAAGGATTTCTGGGGTGTGTGTGTGTGTGTGTGTGTGTGTGTGTTTGTGTGTTTAGAGATAAGCTTGACTTTCTTTTTTTTAATATATTTTATTGATTTTTACAGAGATGAAGGGAGAGGGATAGAGAGTTAGAAACATCAATGAGAGAGAGAGACATTGATCAGCTACCTCTTGCACGCACCCCCCCACCTCCCCACTGGGGATGTGCCCACAACCAAGATACATGCCCCTGACAGAAATTGAACCTGGGATCTTTCAGTCCGAAAACCCAGGCTTTATCCATCTTGCCAAACTGGTTTGGCAAGCCTGACTTTCTTGACAAGATTTTTTTTAAATATCCTTTCCCACTCCTTCCTCACAAGTTAGTAGCTATAAATTAGCACATGGTTCACACTAGTATGATTTATGTCCCTCTATGTATGCCTTTGAAACTACCTTTAAAAAGAAAAAAAAAATATTTGGTCTTTGTTTAATTTATAGCACCTAGAGAATAAATGCTAAGAGTTAATGTTTATGTAACTTCTGCAGTAAACCTTTAATCTCTAACTATTTTTAATAACACATCCTTAAATTTGTTGCATTATATTTAATAGTCTCTAACTATGACACATTTCACTCCCTTCAATGTTTTATCCCTTTTCTATATCTAAAAAAAGTTTTGTTTTTTTAATATATTTTATTGATTTTTTTACAGAGAGAAAGGAAGAGGGATAGAGAGCTAGAAACATCAATGAGAGAGAAACATTGATCACCTGCCTCCTGCACGCCCCACAGTGGAGATGTGCCCGCAACCAAGGCACATGCCCCTGACCAGAATCGAACCCGGGACCCCTCAGTCCTCAGGCCGAAGTTCTATCCACTGAACCAAACTGGCCACGGCCTGACACAAGTTTTAAGGGATGTAGTAACCTGCCCCACATATACTGATTTCTCAGTACGTTTCTTCTTGAAGCCTCCTGCTATTGTCCAAATGACTCTTCTACACTCTGTGACTTCCCCCAAAACATTGCATTTAAAAGGAAATGGCCAGCCGAGACCAGTTTGGCTCAGTGAATAGAGCGTCGGCCTACGGACTGAAAGGTCCCGAGTTCGATACCAGTCGGGGGCATGTATCTTGCTTGCGGGCACATCTCCAGTGTGGGGTGTGCAGGAGGCGGCTGATCGATGTCTCTCTCTCATTGATGTTTCTGACTTTCTATCCTTCTCCCTTCCTCTCTGTGAAAAATCAATAAAATATGTTTTAAAAAAATAAAATAAAAAATAAAAGGGGATGGTCATTGTCAAAGACTTGCCTAAGATCTCCTTGATGCAAAAAACAACAACAGCAATAATACTAAACATATAATCTGTTAGAATGCCTTGAATTTGAGTTGGGGTTGGCCAAGCAAATCAAGCTTTAAGTGATGAGAGCCATAAAGGAGTCTTCTGCTATGGTAATGGGGTGAACTTTGGAAAGTATCTAAGGATACGAGTTAGTTGCCAATGGAGCCAACCAAGTGATTAGAAGGTTGGATGTTCAGTCTTACCCATGGCGTCCAGGGCAGGGAAAGGGGCCAGAGGTTGAATTGATCACCAGTGGTCAACGATTGCATCCATCACGTCTCTGTAATGAAGCTTCCATAGAATGAAAAGGAAAGAGTTCTGAGAGCTTCTAGGTTGGTGAATACATGGAGATGCCGGAAGTGTGGTGAGGGCAGGAAGCTCCCAGATCCCTATCCATGACTCACCCTTATACATCGAACCCAGCCTGCTGTTCGGAGCGATAGCCTTTATAACAAACTGATAATCTAGTAACTGAAAATGTTTCTCTGACTTCTGTGAGCCACTCTAGCAAATGACTGGAACCTAAGGAGAGGGTTATGGTTATCTCTAGTTTACAGTCAATAGTTCAGAAGTGTGGGTCACAATGGGACTTGTGACTGGTGTCTAAAGTGGGAGGGGGTTTAGGGGAGTCTAGACTTGAACTTTAACTTGTGAGCTCTAAAGCTATCCCTGGGGAGATGGAATGGGAAGCAAGTTGAATTCTTTGACTGCAGCAGAGTAACTGAATACTGGGTGTGGAGAAATCCCACAGGCATGTTTGAAATGTTGATCCCAGAACACCCAAAAAGAATGCTGACTATGGTGGTTTTCATTCACAGGTGACCCATTAAATTTCATTTGAATGACAATGAAAAAAATTCATGTTTTCTAAATTTTTGTGGTCTTTAAAAAAGCATAGTCTTCCTTACCGAAATACCTTTCATGTATGTTCCACCATCATACGAAGTTTACTTGTTTCTATTCCTCTGTTTTCCTGGGGAGAAAATAGGGATGAGAGGTGATCTTATACTTCATTCCCGAAAGAGGTTTTGTAGGTTTTTTAATTAAAGAAAAATCCTGTACAGGTGAATTTATGATGTCTAAAGAGAGGCCTTCCAAATAAAACTTTGTCTCCGATGACCATCTTCCTCAAATCAATTATAACCTCCCAGATGCTTTTACTCTGTGTTATAGTTATTATATTTGTCTCCTCACTCAACTTTAAACTCCTTCAGAGCTAGTTCTATCTCCATGTTCTTTAAAAATAAAATCCCTTGACAAGATGTTTGATACCACAATGGGCACCCAATAAAATCTAATAGAATGAATGAATTCTGTGTTGGTCTCAAAGGCTGACTCACTTCCTGTGTGGTTCCTCGGTGCTTACCAAAGAAATGCTGAGATACTTCTAGAAGCTGGCCCTCTTCCTACAAATGTTCCAGGAACTCCTGCTTCATCTTCTTGGTTATTATGGGTCTGTCTCAACTCCTTCTCCTTTCATTAGGTCTGTCAATTTTTCTGAGGCTCCAGAGAGCAGAAAGAACTTGTTCTATCAGGATCAATATTGATTCAAGTCTTTTGGCCTCACACTAGACCTTCCTTCCTCTTTTGGAAGTCCAAAGTAAAAACATTAAAAAAAAATTGTCTCCAGCCGAGACCCATTTGGCTTAGTGGATAGAGCATCGGCCTACAGACGGAAAGGTCCCAGGTTCGATTCCGGTCGGGGGCATGTACCTTGCTTGCGGGCACATCTCCAGTGTGGGGCATGCAGGAGGTGGCTGATCGATGTCTCTCTCTCATAAGTGTTTCTGACTTTCTATCCCTCTCCCTTCCTCTCTGTAAAAAATCAATAAAATATATTTTTTAAAAAGTGTGTCCACATTTCTTTGGTTTCACTTGACTCATTTGCTAGAAAACAGCTCACTTGATAACAAGGAATAGACTAGGGGTTGGGAGTGGGGAATTGAGGAACACTATATACAGTGGTACCTTGTGATATGAGTGCCCTAACATACAAGATTTTTGAGATACGGGCCGTCGAGCGAGCAATTTTTGCTTTGAAATATGAGCAACATTTGAGATACGAGTAATCTCGCGGATCTGCCGGCTGCACATGACCCACCAGTTTACCTGGACTCGAGCATCTCATAGTTTCCCACGCCTCAAGGTTACGGAACGAATTAAACTCGTATCTCGAGGTACCACTGTATATCCATGTAACCATGATATCACTGTTGAATAAATAAAATGTCTCTATAACTTTAATAATAAGAATATATAATATGCTGTTGAAAGGTTTATATATACAAGGCATTAGAAGGCATCCATTAGCTCTTGCAGTCAAATAAGCGACTGAGACTTCAGGGTGGAATAGCTGAGACCTGGCCGACTCACTGCCGTCTGGTGTCCTGCTAAAGAACACATTAAAGGCACAGCCATCTAATGACTATGTCCGGATCTCCTGCCCTTCACTGGCTCGTGGTGTCCTTTTCCACATCTTTCAGTGCCTTCTGCTGGGTTATCTTCTTAGTTGCAGATCTTCCCTGGACCACAGACCTCCCAGAGGAAAGAGCAAGCTACCTGTCACCTACCAAATGCGTGTGTCCCAGTCTGAGAGGGCCGGGGTCTCTGTGATGGGGACCTCATGAAACAGCCCGGAGAAGCCAGAGTCATTTTGGGAGGGACTCAGAGCAAATCAAAACAGCTTTGGGTTAATGCAGCTCATTTCCTTCTGAAGGATCCCTAAGACCCGGGCAAACCGCATGCATTTGGCGACACTGTGATAGTGGTGGCTGGAATGGTTCACACCTCCACGTTACTGAAGGAGGAAATGTAGGCCACGGACACGGGTGGCCCCTACCTACACCTCTGTAGTGCTCTGTGGCCTTTGATGTTCACACAGAATCAGCTTTGTAAGGCATCCTCTGAGAGACACACGCATTCTAAATTGCGCGACACTCCATTTATCTGTCTTGGAAGGATGAATGGACCAGTCAGTCCTGCTGAGATCTGAGCCTCTGCGGCCAGCGATCCGAAATGTTTGAACCAGCTGTTGAGCCCACCGAGCCTGCTCTCCACACTCCGCAGAGGAGTTGAACTTCACCGGTCCTTTCTCCTTCCATCCCTGTCGTTTGCCAGAAACGGAACGGTGGTCAGTGGGAAACAGTCAACAGGTGACCTTCCCTGAAGGGTCTGTGGCTCAGAGGGCTATGGAAATGCATGTGCTATTTGTGGAAACAGGACAGAGACCTGGGGAGGAAGCGGGAGAATAATTTAATGCTGTTTATTCAACTTATAGAGAGGGATGGGAGTTAGAGACGCTCATCTCTCAGGACCTATTGTGAGTCTTATTGATTGTACCTCAAACCTGCAAGCAAATCTATCTACTCTTCTCCATTTCAACCGTCACCAGCATGATGGTAGCCACAGGTGTCTCCAATAAATTAAACTTCCAAAACAGATTGCATCGCTCCTCTTTTGAAAGCATTGTTTTGTAGCACTTAGAATAAAATTCAGATCCCTTTACATGGCCTCGGAAACCCTGTGTGTTCTGGCCCAAGACTGTTTTGTTTTTGTTGTTGTTTGTTTTCTTTAAAGGACTATAGTGCTTCCTCCACCCACTTTACATGAGGCCACTCCTCTTTCTTTGATTCTCAGACCCACCAACCATCCCTACCTTGGGGCCCAGACACTAGCTATTCCTTCTATCTGGAAAACTCCCATCCCGATATTCACTAACAGGCTCTTCCTTCTCTTCACTTTTAAGGTCAATTCTGACCTTTTCAGAGGACCCTTTCCTAACTTAATGTCCCCTTTTTCCCCTCTCCCTAATTTTATCACATCATCTTGTTTGTTTCCCTGGGGCTGTTCGTACTATCTGAATTCATTTGTTTACTTGTTTAACATCAGTGCCATCCACTAAAAAGAAATGATAATATATGGCGGAATTCTACCTCTTATGGTCACCGCTCTCTGCCCAGAGCACAAGACTACCCTTGGACTTTGTAAGGATACAAAATGTATCAGAAAGCTTGGCCAGTGTTGCTCAATGGTTGAGTGTAGGCCCATGAACCAAGAGGTCTCTGGTTAGATTCCAGGTCAGGATACATGCTGTGGTTGTGGGCCTGAACCCCAGTAGGGAGCATGTAGGAGGCAGCTCTCTGATAATGTTCCTCTATCATCCATCTTCCTTTCTCTCTATCCTTTTCTTTTCCTCTCTCTCTCATAAAAAATATCAATAAAAACATTTAAAAATGTATTGGAAAGAAGGGAAGAGAAGATGGAAACAAGAAAGGGAGGATTAAGAATCAGTGTTTATTGTTTAGTAAGTTCTGTTATATAAAACTTATAATCCATCAGGTAATTTTTTTCATGATAAATTGTTTAGTGAACAAAAAATGGGTTAAAATAATTTTGATGGTAACAGTACATTACACATTTAGTTGTGTGCATGCATGCATGCATTTGTGTTTTTAAAAGCATAGGAAATATACTGAAAGAAAATATACATCAACATTCTGACCTCAGTTTGAAGTAATTAATTTCTGTTTCTGCATTGTCTTAACTTTCATGACAATAAACATAATATTACTTCTCTTGTAGAAAAAAGCTGTTACAAGTCTATATGCCTTCTTCTTCACTCAAGATTTTGGTTGCAAATCAAAGCATTCTCTAATTTGTGTAACCATTTTGCCAGAAGTTCAAGGTGCCACAGTTCTTTCATCCCTCTCCTGTATTTCAACATAACTTTGTCCAAGTGGTGGGGAATATGACTTGAAAAAGCCTCCAGATTCACATGTTTTACATCAAATTGAAGTTAAAATTGAGATGCCAAAGGAAATCTCTCCTCACCAGCTTCACCATCAAGCTGATCTATGGAAATAGTGTTGTACCATTGCCACGGCGCATGCCCACCCCATGTGAGGGATGTTACCGAAAAACAAAACCAAAGACAACCACCAAGCCTTTTACACCAATGTAAACCATCTCTGCAGCTTTTAGCACAACTGTTACAAAGAGATGAAGGAAATTGAAATTAGAGGAATCAGTTCTGGCTTTTGGAACAGAGGTTTGGGTTTTCTCTGTAAATTGAAGAGATCCCTCCATGGATTCCCATGGATTTATATGGTTCATACACAGCACCTTCCTCTTCCCTTGTAGCTCCAACTGAGAATAATCATATAGTTCAGAAAGACTAACATCAGCATGTCAACCTTATTATTGATAAGACTGGACGACTGATCAGTTGTAGGATGTGGCTGATATGTGAGTTCCTATGAGCTTGATAATTCTCCCCTCAAGTAGATATAGCCACCCATCCCCTACCTCATACCAGAGCCTGCTGTGTTGGGATTTCATATAGGTGAGAGAGCAAACCAGAGTGTGTGTCTAAAAAGAAACACACAAAAAACCTGAGAATGTTCTGAAACTAGCGTAAGTAATGCCTACTCCCAAGCTATCAATGAGAAAAGTCATTTCAGGTTTGAGGTGTGTATGTGTATGGCAGATATGAAATCAGAAATTTTACTTGAAAGGCAATATCCCAGCTGAGACCGGTTTGGCTCAGTGGATATAGCTTCGGCCTGCAGACTGAAAGGTCCCAGGTTCAATTCCTGTCGGGGGCATGTACCTTGCTTGCGGGCACAACTCCAGTAGGGAGCGTGCAGGAGGCGGCTGATCAATGTCTCTCTCTCATCGATGTTTCTGACTTTCTATCCCTCTCTCTTCCTCTCTATAAAAAAATCAATAAAAATATATATTAAAAAAATAAAATAAAGGCAATGTCCCCAAATGGAAACAGAGGCTTATTCTGAGGATATTTGCCTTTGTAATGCCCTATATTTTAATTTCCAGACTAGATTTCGCTATCGTCACTGCATTTCAGATTATTTTCCCTTACACAATTTTTATGTGTATTTTCTATTACTTCTTAAACAGTATCTACTGAATCCATTTGACATGTTCAAAGTCATTTCCATCGGCACCCTTGTCGCTCCACATAATAAATTTAACCCGGGAGCAATAGCCCTATTAAGCTGATGAAATCATTGATTTCTTCTATGTGTGATGGTCATTACAAGCTATTTTCAACAGATTTACTAAGTAATTCAGCGCCTTATCAAGTTAACAAAGAGTCTCTTAACCCTGCGACCTCTTAGTGGAAGATGTTTACTGAGAAATGGCTACGAGTACATTTTCAAAAGATGGTGGCAAAGTATCTGTAGTGATAGTCAAAATATTGTTAGCTTTCTCAGACAGAGAAAGAAACGTTAATGCAGAAGCCATATGCTGATCCAATGCTTTCTATCTTCTTCCTGCATCTGTCTAATTCTAAGCAAGAATATGATTAGAATTGGCCTTCACCAATGGTTCTCAACACTGGTTCACACTTTTGCTGGATCAAAGACACTTGCGGTTTTCTAAACACAGGTGCTTAAATAAAAATAAGGAGGGTCAGTCACATTATAACAAGTCCTTCAGAATATGTAGATGGACAGACATGGTTGGAGATTAAAGAAAATGGGGCTGTCAGTAAGAGATTGTCCTGGGCTGCCATTATTTTTCATGTTTGTTTTCTTTCTACTTATTTTTCACCCATCACAGCCATAGAATGCCTGTGCAACAAAAGGCTTTTTGAGATGATTTTGTCTCCTTATTACTATTCAGCAAAGTAATGTTCAGAGAAATACAGAGTTTCAGATGGCATGTACCCTGGTTACGTGGACCCTCTCTGCCTTCTCCTTTGATCCTTTCTTGGAAAACACCCTGGTGAACTCAATCTCATTAAGATATAAATGGCTTACGATATATAATGTTATAGAGGTAATATTTTTTATTTTGGCAAAATCGATGATATTAAGTGAAAGAAAATGCCATAAATTCATGGCATTTTAAGTTGGGGAAGGAAATGGGAAGAAAAGGAAGAGAGCATATTGAGGAATGAACTCTTAAAATGCAAATTTCAGGGAATTCATAACTTTCTCTTCCTGAGGCTTACATTATTTTCCAGATTTCAAGATGCACCAAAATATTATCAGGTAGAATCTTAAAAGCAAAACACCACGTTGACGGACCTCCTTTAAGTCTTTTGTCCAACAATATACTCTTTTACAAAAATGACATCTTGATGTTCTTGCTGTTTTATGGACCTGTTTTATTTCATTCGAAAGTAAATCAAGAGGATATTTTCAGCCTTCTATTACATAATTTTAAGTAGCTGTATGATACACCGTTTTATAAAGGATACCATTATATATTTTATCTTCTATTGTCAGACATTTATTTTTCAATAATTTGCTAGTATAAAGTTGTGATATTATTCTAGAAAATCCTTTTGTATGTTTATATGGATTTTCTTATATTTCTAAAAGCGGAAAACTAGCTGTATGAATGTAGAAAGATTAAATGCTGCTAATTTAAATATTCTAAATGTTTTTTAGAGAACAATGAATTTCAGATAATTTGGTTATTTTGGAAGAGAAGATAAATTATAGAAATATACATTCTATGTTGACAATTGCATTTGATATAAAAATGAATATGCCAAATGTTTACAAGTGGGTAGTATTTCAAAATTAAAAAACAACAATGGAGCAGATAGTAAATATCACAGATATTTAACTATTCATGCATTATCTATCCATTTCATTTTTAAATTATCTGTCTCTTTCTCAAACCAATACTTTGGAAATGCATCTACAGATCAGTTGCAATCTTCAAAAAATAAATACTCATTTTCAAAAAGTATGGGCAGGTAAACATGGAAGAATAAACATAAATCTAGCCCTAGCTGGTTTGGCTCAGGGGATACAGCATCAGCTTGAAAACTGAAGGGTTCTGGGTTCAGTTCCAATCAAGGGCACATGCCCGGGTTGTTAACTTGGTCTCCAAGAGAGAGCATGCAGGAGGCAACAACCAATCAATGATTCTCTCTCACCATTAATGTTTCTATCTCTCTCCCCTTGTCCCTTCCTCTCTAAAATCAATAAAAAAATATTTTAAAAAATCTAGATGAAGGTCTAAAGAGCCAAAGACAATAGCTTTAAAAATGGCTCCTTTAAAATATTTTCTAATGGAATTTCTGTTTACATTTGAGCGTGGGAAGCAACAGAAAACAAAATAGAAGCTAGAGAAAGATAAAGGTCAGGAGGAAAACTGCCTGAGTGAGATAGTTTGCTAGATGGAATAAAAGAATTATCCATCATCTGAAAGGACAATAATTAGAAAAGTAGGCTGGAACGACTGGGAGAGAAATTGCCATTCCATATAAATGATCCAAGTAATTTAGTGCAAATGTTTTCTCCACAGACTGCGCATTGAAAGTGAGTGGGAGAAAAGGTAATTGGTCAGGCACTTGGGGAGATTTATAATCCCCCTGAGAATCGCACAGTGCAGCTGAGACCTCATCCCATAATCGACGCTTTAGTGTTGTATCCTTGGACTCTCTGAAACGCAGGCTTCGAAATTAGACAGTGAGAGAGGTAAGGAGTTGGGTGGAGTGGAAAGGAAATTGGATGAGGAATGAGGACATTTTGGTTTCAGTTTTGACTCTGATGCTCCATTACTTGAATGACCTTGGATAAATCAATTTTCCCAGGGTACCGCATTCTCCTCTGACTGGCAATGGTTAATGAGCATTTAATTTATCTTTGAGACATACAACGTAATGCTCAGCGAAGTTGAGCACACAGTTGGTGCTCAGTATTCCATTTTCCTGAATCAAAGTGATCCTGATACATGTTTTCCTTTCAGAGCGTGTGAGGAAGTTTCTCACTCTCTTAGGTATTCTTGAGTTCCCGCCACTTTCCCTTTTAAGGCTACGTTTGCTTAATATTTTATCACTTTTTGCTCAGTAAAATTCAGAGCTGACCATGTACAAAATAAAAAGCGCCTGGCGGGTCAGCCAGGAGGGTCCAGGAACCTCATATACGGATCTGTATTCCGGCTGAAACCCAGACACATCCCAGACTGCGGTGGGAACAGAATACTAAGGATGAAGCCGGGAATGAGAGACTCTGTCCGGAGTTTGTGTGAATGCTAATAAATCCTGCAATCACTGCTTCCTGGCTGCTGGGTTTGCTGCAGGAGCAGACTGCTGTTCAGCCCAGAGCAGAATTCCCTGCCTAACTCCTTGTCCTGCCTCTTAGGCAGAGCGGGGGTTGGGAAAGCAAACAGATTTCAGCAACAGAAGGGATTCCTTGCTCAGGAATGTACCATTGTCATTTCTGTACTCATCCAGGCCTGCTGGCAGGATGGTGAGGACTGTGTAACCATGACTCCTATCCAAGCAGCTGGCTGCGAGTTAATGTCCTTCTTTAACAGTCCCCTTGCCCTCATTTTATATATTTTTTCTTTTTATTGATTTTTTTTACAGAGAGGAAGGGAGAGGAATAAAGAGTTAGAAACATCGATGAGAGAAAAACATCGATCAGCTGCCTCTTGCACGCTCCCCACCGGGGATGTGCCTGCAACCAAGGTAGATGCCCTTAACCGGAATCAAACCTGGGACCTTTCAGTCTGCAGGCCGATGCTCTATCCAATGATCCAAACCAGTTTCGGCCCCTTGCCCTCATTTGATCCTGTTTCCCTCATGCAGCCTCCCTCCTGAGTCTGCATTTAAGTCAACCAACCTCTGAATTGAATGTACTCCGACATGGGCATGCTCAAAAGGAGAATGATGTTTCTCAGAGAGAGGAAACAAGATCCACAGGAACCAGTGTCCTGGTGGCTGGCCCCTGCCAGGAGGCTGTGGGAAAACCTCCCCAGAAAGAGCTGATGAAGAAGGAAAGCATGCAGGCCACCTGGGCCGGAGGCAAGAAGCCGGATCCAGAAACAGTTCTTGCTGGCAAACATCTCCAGCTCTGCTTCCTCCCCAAGAATGCTCACTGCGGAGTGCAACTCATTTAACAAGCTCTCCCCACTTCTCAGCAGTGATGAGAACATCCCTCCAGGACTTTATTAAGGCACACCCCAAAGTACTTTATTAGGTAAAACCCAAAGTACTCATCAGGTCAGAGGAAGGAAAAAATCTCCACCGTGGCCTTTCCACCCGCAACACCACTGCAGTGAAAGAAAAAGCCAATATCAAAGCAAGCAGGGGACTTCATACATGCACCAGGCACCTGTCTGTGCTCAAGGCCACATTTTTCAAGGAAGCAACCATTATTTTTCCAATGGCACTGTTACAGAAAACTGGAATAATCAAATCATGCTCGTAGAGTTTGGAGTTACATTTATTACACGCGGGTCCAGAGGAAATTGTTTCTCAACTTCTGGGCCCCAACATGCAGAAACTTTCTCAATTTATATGTTTATACCTTTTTTGTCTTCCAAATATAGGATGTTTCCCGCCCCTTTGCAAGTTCTTAAAGGGCCCCTATGTGCTGAGGCCTTGAGACCTCAACCAAAGGCCTGGCCTGGTGCCAGCACTGATCATTTTGTCCAGGGAAGTTTAATGGCCTCTCTGAAGTGAGAATAGTCTCATTTTCCTTATTATTTAAGCAAGCAAACATTTACAGAAGCCCATAGCAAGGTTAAAATTTCCAACAGCAGTTTTTCTAGAAGATGGATGCTTCAGTACTAGGAAGGCGCTGCAGGACCTGCAGGTTAAATTGAAAAGTTCTTTCGCAGGTTAACATCGTTACCTGAAGCCAGGTTCCTATCAGCTGTGGATCCAATATTATGTAGAAATTTTATAAGGTCCCAGGGGACCAGCTTGCAAAAGGGGAGTGTGGCTGGCCTTCAAACTTGGCCACTCTTTGGAATCCCATGAAAAGCTTCTAGAAAGTTCTTTATTTTCTAGGAGGATCTGGCATTCTTAACACAACCTGTGCTCCATGCCAGGAACCCACCATATGTTGTTACTTACAGCATTTTTTTATTGATTTTTTTACAGAGAGGAAGGGAGAGGGATAGAAAGTCAGAAACATCTATGAGAGAGAGACATCCATCAGCCGCCTCCTGCACGCCCCACACTGGAGATGTGCCCACAACCAAGGTACATGCCCCCGACCGGAATCGAACCTGGGACCTTTCAGTCCGCAGGCTGAAGCTCTATTTACTGAGCAAAACCGGTCTCGGCTATTCAGGGCATTTTCCTTGCAGTAATGGCCTGGAAGGAAAGTGTGCTGTGGAGAGATGATGCAGGGGTAGTTATTCTGAAGAAACACAAAATATGACATGGATTTCCCATCAAACGTGAAAGTTGTGCAAGAATTTGAGATGCAGAAATCAGCCAGGTCTAGCGAATGAGTGTAGTGAATTAGTATGTCTTTAAGGTAATTACTTTCATACTTGCTCTTGGACTTACTCATCCCCATCCCCATCCCCACCCCCATTCCTAATGGGGAAGTCTCTTAACCCTCCTTTGCGCATTTCATTTGTTAAACCTGATGAGGGTTGGGGGCTTTAGGATTCTCCTTGTCCTTCCATTGGGTTAGCTCCTGAAGGAGGAAAACAAAAGAAAAAAAATAGGAAGATCTCTACAGTTTCCTCTCATCTGGGGAAGTGTTAGTACAAAAATTTTCTCTGTTGCTCACAGTTCAATTTCACACTTTATACAAGGCTATCTTAGTGCTTTGCGGTTCAACAGATCAATTTAGACTGTGTATTTTTTCTGCCTTTGTTTGCATTGTTCTTTTATCCGGCTGCAAGACAGCTTTTCTTTCAGCAAAATGTCAAATGGAAGGGAATTTGCTCAATTAGCTTTGCAAATGTGTGTTTGACTTCCTATGGCATTTTTCTCCTGTTTCTTTTGTTGTTGTTGTTGTCGTTGCACCTTTCTTATATTTCAAAGGGGGACATCAAATAAATTCTCCCTTTGAAAGAATTAGCATTTCAATTCTTAGGTGATAGTCCGCGGTTGTGTTTCCGATTGTGTTTTTAATTAAAACACAAAAACGCATGCATTGTCTTCCAATTTGATTCAATTACCTTGGAGAGGAGGAGAATACTTAAATTCCAGCTGCACTGACATAAAATAACTTTATCACCAAATGGAGTTCAACCAATGGCATGTGTGTGACCTATGAACTACACAACAACTCTTTCCCCATCATATTTGTATAGGGCTTTCTAATTTTAGCAATAGGGTCTGAAACTATATGAAAAGGAAGGAATTATTATTATTTTTTAATGAAGGTATCCAGAGATTGGAAAGGTGTACTGTATTTGTTCTCTGATAACATAAAAATCAACAAAGTAGTTTTAAAATACTTAAGAGTGGTTCTGGATTCTTATTTAAAGGGAGGGGAAAATGATAAAATGTTTGGTAATCTCAAACCAGTTTGGCTCAGTGGATAGAGGGTCAGCCTGTAGACTAAAGGGTCCCGGGTTCGATTCCGGTCAAGGGCATGTATCTTGGTTGCAGGTACATCCTCAGTAGGGGGCTTGCAGGCAGATTCATGTCTCTTTCTCATTGATGTTTCTAACTCTCTATCCCTCTTCTTCTTCTCTATAAAAATCAATGAGATATGTTTTCTTAAATATATTTTATTGATTTTTTACAGAGAGGAAGGGAGAGGGACAGAGAGTCAGAAACATTGATGAGAGAGAGACAGGGATCAGCTGCCTCCTGCATGCCCCCACATGCCCCCCACTTGGGACTTGCCCGCAACCAAGGTACATGCCCTTGACCCGAATCGAACCTGGGATCCTTCAGTTCACAGGCTGATGATCTATCCATTGAGCCAAACCAGTTTCAGCAATAAGATATATTTTTTTAAAATGTTTGATAATATACACAACGAGTCACTTTTGTCTCATTGAAATCTTTGGTATTTGAGTAAGTTTTGCCAACCACAACAAAAGCTATTATCCTCATAAATATCTCAGCCCTCCTCTTACTCCTTATATCTAATGCATGTAAAAAAACAAACAAAACAAAACAGAAACTATTATCTTTGTCCTATTTTTTTTATTCCCCCGGTAGAAAAGAGGTGGGTACAGCATGTGAACACAATAGAAAGTCCTTAAAGGGCCACTTGACTAAGGAAGCTAAGCATCTCTTATCTGTATCAGGATTCCCTTCCTTTGAAGTTAATTCGGGTATAATATTTCATGCCTCTAAAAAAAGTCTTTCACAAGAATGTCTTATACGTTTAGCTAAAATCTTCTGGAACGTCAGGTGGAAATGGCGCTCAATGTCCCACTCCTTTCCATTCCGACCTGGGTGAGGGGGAACCTCAGCCTTCCAGCTTCTTTCCTCTGTTACCTAATTACCTACAGGCTGGAGAGCGTGACCGTCCAAAACAACGGTTTGTCTCCTGTTCTTCATTTCCTGTTAGCCTTCAGTATGCTCCCTCAGCTTGAATATACACACACACACATACACACATTCATATATATATATATATATATATATATATACACACACACATACACACACACACATATATATACATACACATTCATATATATGTACACACACATATACACACACATTCGTATATATGTATATATATACACACATTTATATATATGTATATATGTATATACTCACACACATTCATATATATGTATATATACACACATACACATATGTATACACCCACACACATATATACACATATACACACACATTCATATATATGTGTATATATATACACACACACATTTATATATGTGTATATAATCACACACATTCGTATATATGTATATATATACACACATGTACACACATTTATATATGTGTATATACTCACACATATACATATATATACACACACACATTCATATATATGTATACATATGTATACACACATACACACACACATATATATATATACACACACACACTTTTTTAAAATTAATTTTTATACATATCTCCCCATTGCCCCCCTCCCTCCCAGGCATACTCCAACCCCCCCCCCCCCCAGTGTCTATGTTCATTGGTTATGCTTATATACATGCATACAAGTCCTTTGATTGATCTCTTATCTAGCTCACTTAACTTTAATCTTCCTGCTATAATTTCACAGTCTGTTTGAAGCTTTACTGCCTCTGTATCTATCCTTTTGTTCATCAGTTTATAATGTTCTTTATTATCCACCAATGAGTGAGATCACTGATGCTTCTCCCTCATTGACTGGCTTATTTCACTAAGCATAAGGCTCTCCAGTTCCATCCGGGTTGCTGCAAATGGTGAGAATTCCTTCTTTTTTATTGCAGCATATAATTCCACTGTGTAGATGTACCACGGTTTTCTGATCCACTCATCTGCTGACGGGCACCTAGGCTGTTTCCAAATTGTAGCTATTGTGAATTGTGCTGCTATGAACATAGGGGTGCATAAATCCTTTCTGATTGGTGTTTGTGATTTCTTAGGATAAATTCCTAAGAGCACACACACACTTTTTAGCACAGCACAGCATGGCGTGGTGCAGCACGGGAAGTTATTAACACACCTGATGCCAATCGCTCTCCGTGTGGAGTTGATTGCCTAGGCCCAGGTAATAAAGCTGTTGACTTCAGCCTCAGAAGGAAGGTGCTGGTCTCAGGTGAGGGAAGAGACCCGCTGCGGAAAGAATATTTACTCAAGGTTAGTGGCGTGTCTGGTTTAGGAGAACAGCAGTTTTCCTGTATGAAGTCGTGTGTTCTCCAAAGTAGGGGGATTGGTGTGCAGAGCAGAAAAATTCGCTGAAGGAATGTGGTCAGCGTGCTGGTGTGAGCAAGTCTCGCCTAACTTCCATGTAATGAGGACAGGAGACCGGATGAGCCTCAAAGGAATTGGAATTAAAGAATCTTTTTGTTTTTCCCTAAGAAAGCCAATAATCTGTTGAGCAATGTGTGCAAAACTGTTATCATTGAAGTAGTAGGCTGGGTCTATCAAATTCTAGGAGTTCAGTTATAAGATTTGCAGGTAACTTATTTTATTTTTATTTAATTTTTTTCAGACTTAGAATTTCCTAATACATGTATTTATCTGTATTTTCAAAAGGGACTTAAAAATATTAAAATGGTCCACATGGTGAAAAGAAAAACAGGCACAACTCATTTTATTACGTTTCTCTTTAATGCACTTCGCATGTGTTGTGCTTTTTTGTTTTTTTAAATATATCTTATTGATTTTTTACTGAGAGGAAGGGAGAGGGATAGAGAGTTAGAAACATCCATGAGAGAGAAATATCAATCCTGGGGATGTGCCTGCAACCAAGGTACATGCCCTTGACTGGAATCGAACCTGGGAAACTTCAGTCCTCAGGCCGAGGCTCTATCCACTGAGCCAAACCGATTTTGGCTGTTGCATTTTTTTTTTTTTTTTAAATAAAGGCAAGACCTTTCAGCAGGGCCAAAGATTCAGACTCACTTCATTGCACTTCTCAGTTTGTTGCAGTGGTCTGGAACCAAACCCGCAATATCGCTCAGGTATGTCTGTATTTCGAGTTCCTCAGACTTAATTCAAGTTCAATATGTTTCTATTTGAGCTAAATATAAAACTGAGAGGATGATGAGGCCACAATTTTCCCCGGCTTGGGGCCTTCACGTATCTTCCAGTCAACTTGCGTGAGATGCTATTAATTTAAAGTGGATATAATTATAAATATAGTGTGCCTCTCAAAGAGTTTCAACCTCAGCTCATTGTGTTAAGTAAAATAATGGCCTAAGAATGAATAGATACCCCTTTTTATCTTGAAGGGCAAACAATGCCTACATTAATTAAAGATTATTAACTGTCCAAAGTCACGCCCAAGAGTACTTTAATTTATTAGCACAGGCCTTCTCTGCCGATCCCTTACTGTATCTGTGAGAGCTCTGAGAGGTAATTTTGTGTATGATTTATAATATAACAACTATAGGGACCTCTTAATAATAAAACGGCTATATATAATGAAACAACTATAGGGAACTCCTATAATAAAACAACTGTAGGGACCTCTTAAGACAGAAAACATAGTGGTTCTTTCATTGTATGTCCTTTTTCAATATGTGAGGTAATTGGCTACTGACTTACACATCTAGTCTTTTTTAAAGTTTTTAAAATTTATGTTTTAATCTGTACCTGAGGATATTTTTCCATTGGTTTTTAGAGAGTGGAAGGCATGGGAGAGGCAGAGAAAGTGAAACATCAATAGGAGAGACACACATTGATTGGCTGCCTCCTGCAAGCACCTCACCAGGGCCAGAGATCAAGCCTGCAGCCAACCAAAGCAGTTGCCTTTGCTGGAATTGAACTTGGGACCTTCCATTCCTCAGGCAGAAGCTCCATACAGTGAGCCAAACCAGTTAGGGCGATAGTCCTTTTTTTTTATTTGTAGCTACCATATGGAAATTGAGAAATTATGTCAGCAATTAAAAAGTAATATCTCTCATTAAAACGTGTGGATATTATCAAATCTTAATATATGTGTACTTCTGTAAATATTAGTTCTTATTTAGAAAATGCAGTTACTCAGTAGCTTACTAATGAAAAGGCAAGTAGACAAAGAAGTTGGAAATTTATTCAAATATATTCATTGAGGCTTTACTCTATGCAGGGTTCTTAGTACTAGCAATGTAACAGATTGAAAACCAGGTAAAGATGCCTACTCTTATTGAATATGTATTATGGAAATGGGATACAATGATAAACTCTGCATACACTATGGAAAAATAAAATAGAGAGCTCAGAATGTGGATTTGGGGAGGGGGCCACATTAGAGTATAAAATAGGTTAAGGTGAGCATCGTTGCAAAGTGTGATTCAAGCAAAGACCAAGGGACTGAGAAAGTCAGCCAAGCAAACAGCCTGGGACAGTGGTCGGCAAAGTGGCCTGGGAGATCATCCTGGGAGAGAAACAGGCAGACCCATGACCCTAAAAGTGAGAGTGTGCTTGGCATGTTACAGAAAACACAGGAGGCCGGTGTGTCTCAAGCAGCATCAGCAAGTAGGATCGCAGCACAGGAGGATGTACATGTGATAGAACCAGATAACAGACATGGGGAGGTTCTGGCAGGATGGGATGATGAGTGAAATGATGAAGATACTTCTATTCAGTGGGTGAGGGGAGAAGAGGGGACTGTGGATTAATTAGACGAGAGAATATGGTGATTCAGAGCAAAGCACACCTCACACAGAGCTGGAAATAAGTTGTCCAGTTCTGTAAAAATGTTGAAGTTAGAAGTAGGGAGATCTTCTGATGGTTTGGAAGTAGGATTTGAGAAAGAAAGGCAAGGATAAGATGGGTGCCTTTCAAAACAGATTTGGATCCAAGATCAGAAGTCAGCTCTGATTTTTAAAAAAATATATTTTATTGATTTTTACAAGAGAGAGAGTTAGAAACATTGATAAGAGAGAAACAGTGATCAGCTGCCTCCTGCACATCCCCTATTGGAGATGTGCCCACAACCAAGAAACATTTTTTGACCAGAATCAAACCTGGGACCTTTCAGTCCACAGGTCAACATTCTATCCACTGAACCAAACTGGTTTCAGCCAGCTCCGGTTTTGATAGATGAGTGACTAGGGACAGACAGTGTTGAAATTTGAAATGATGGCCTGAGCTAGAGCTATAAATCTAATAGTTGGCATATGGATGATTTTTTTTTTAATGGATGACATCACCAAAAAAGTTAATATAGATAGAGAACTGGAAAGACTGGGTCCTGGAGTTGTCCAATGTTAAAAGATTGGAGATAAGAGAAACAATAGAGAAAGCAGAGGAAGGGTGTGCAGATATAAGCATGGGTGAATGTGATGCTCTTCATATGGCTCTGAGTTGGGGCTTGTGAAATATTGAGCAAGGTCACCAGCGGAAAGTGAGGCAGAGAAGGAGATGGTAGGGATTTAAAGGAAAGAAGATGGGAAATAGTCATAATTGAGAAAAGAAGGATGAATGGGCTCAAAATCTGTCTGATCTTTTCTGGCAGGCTTAAGGACCCATGTTGAAATTTCTGGATATGAACTTAAAGTGAAACCAACTAGTGATGATGTTAGCTTTTTTTGAAGCACTTTCAGCTTCAAGGGTGCAGTAGGGGGCCATGTTGAATTTTATCAGATGTGAGTTTGTCAAGCAAGAATATCAAAGTTGGAGAAGGCGGGGAATAGAGGCTGGCCTCTGACCTCGTCCCTGGGTAGATGGGACGAGGATGAGGGGCTATGGAAATTTGATAGAATGCTTTTTATTGATTGTTACTGAATTGAACTTTAGAGATTATGATTGATGACTTATCATACAGAAAATTTTTGTTTTTTTGACTCATCACAAATTTATGAGTATAAAGTTAATTTTAAAGTTAATGTTTAACAATTAAGGAAACATTATTCACATTGAATATGATTTTGAATTACATATAAAGTTATACTGTATTAAAAATAGTTTAATTTCATCCCTGACTGGTTTGGCCCAATGGATAGAGCGTCAGCTTGTGGACTGAAGGGTCCCGGGTTTGATTCCAGTCAAGGACATGTACTTTAGTTGCGGGCACATCCCCAGTAGGAAGTGTGTAGGAGGCAGCTTATCGATGTTTCTCTCTCATCCATATTTCTGGCTCTCTATCTCTCTCCCTACCTCTCTGTGAAAAATCAATAAAATATATTTAACAAAAATAAAAATAGCTTCATTTCATTGGAGACTAGCAAAATCTATTTGAACAAAGGCTCTGGAAAAAGATATGCTAAGACATTTGGGAACAATTCAAAACATATTGAATGTGAATATTTTGTTAATATTCACATTCAATATTTGTTAGTATTATAGATGTGAATATTTTGTTAATTTTGCTGGATGTGGAAATACGTGTTGGCTTAAGTTTTAAGACTTTTTTTGACACACCCAAAATTCATTACAGACAAAATAATAAGATGCTTGAGATAGGCTTTCATGTACTATGGCAAGAAGCAAACAAAGTTTGCCTGGGTGGGTGTGTGCTTTGGGGGTGAGGGAGAGAGTGGTGAGTGGAGGGATATGTGAAGAGCAGAAATTGATGGTGGTTGAAGTTGAATGATGTGCACGTAGAGATTCTTCTAATTATTCTCTTCATAAATGTGTTTGAAATTTTTCATAGTCAAAAACTTATAAAAGCAATTCTTAAAATACATCACACATAAGTGTTTATGTTCATTAATTCATCCTTCTCAGAGATGCACTACTGTTAAAGATGGTTTGATGATGCCACTGGCCAAGTGCGGTTAGAAAATTGTCCAAGTGGAGTTGAATGCTTAGATACCCACACCTGACTGTGAAAGAATCATGATTTGCTACAAATACAACAATTTTCAAAGGCCACAACTTCACAAGTGCATTTCCTTTCTTGTTTTCTATCCTTTGAAATATTTGGAGATGGACACTGTCTGTTTGTCTGATTCTCTCTCACTTCACTGCTAAGACTTCAAAAAATATCAATTTTGGGAGGAGGGGAAGAAATATATTTCAAGATGGATGCCATCATTTGGGTTGTGATTGATTTTTTTAAAATAACAGTCATCATTTTTGTGTTCCTTTAACGTGATGGGATATTAATATTGTTTGACCTGATGATAGTAGCCATCAATCTACCTTGGTTCTCTGACCGAAATGCTTGCTTACCTGCAGTAGGTTCAAGTCAATACTAGAACTACATAGACAGATCCAGGTTATTAAGTTAAACATTATTTTCAATTAGAAATATATCACTTGACTTGAAAAGAAAAAAGGAAGAAAAAAAACATAAATAATCCTTCTAGTCAGTGCTGTATTCCTTCAAAAGTCAAAATCCCAGAAGCGTAATAGCTATTCGTTGGACTTAAAAGGCTGAGAAAGAAGCTTGTTGATCTGACCATGTAACAAAATGATGAAAATATGTTTTGGACTTCAAATGCATGAAGTCCACTGTATATAAATTATAGCCTACTCAAAATATAATCTAAAATCAGTTCTGTAGGACATAGATGCATACATATCTATCTATATAAAATGGACTATCTATTACTATAATCTTTACAAGCTCATGTATCTCTATTTCTTTTGAACATGACTTTGAAAAGAATATGTGGCCTATAAAAGTGTTACATCATATAGATTAGTAGAATATGTAACCTATATGAGTAACTTATTAGAACATTAGTGCCTTTTATAAATCATCACAATATCTACATTTAATTTTCTGACAGTGACCCATTAAAGTTTAGTACGTATTTATCCTTGCAGTTAAGGATATGATGACCAGATTATTAGGAGAGTCACAGGCTAAAATCTGAAGATCCCTATAGAAGGATGTGGCTTATCCAATGACAAATTTGAACTTAGCATTAGTGCCTCTATGGTACCTTCATTTTAGGTGGTGTACATGAAAATGCTTACAGAGGTAGCTTTGAACCTGGAAAGTTCTGATTCATACAATCTCAAAGGACCTACCCACATGGAGAAAATCATTGTTAGGGGCCCAGAGTTATTTTTTCCCCTCCCATCTCCCCACTATTTTCATAATTGGAAATCCTTTGTACACAATTACATATTTAGTGAAAAGTACTTAAAATTCTTACATTGGCTTTTAAAGTTAGCATTTGTTTTTTTCCAATTAATAATTTTGTTGTTGTTTTTTACATCTCATCTAGCCACTCTGGGTAGTGAAAAAGAAATCAAAGCAAGATTTCCAAATTTAAAACTGACTAAGCTGGAAAAAAGAAAATCTATACTAATAAAACGGTAATATGCTAATTAGACCAGATAGACCAGATGTCTTCTGCACTTCATTCCTCACAAAGCCAGGACAGAGGGGGTCCTGGGTGCAGGGACCAAGGCAGAGGTGGTTAGGAAGGATCAGGCAGGCAGGAGAGCAGTTAGGAACCAGCGGTCCCAGATTATGATAGAGATATCTGATTGCTGCTTTAGACCCAATCCGGCAGGGCTTAAACTGGTAGTCGGGCATCTGCCAATGGGTCCTGGATTGCAAGAGGGTTCAGGTCAGGCTGTGGGACCCTCTCATGCACGAATTTCATGCACCAGGCCTTTAGTTGATAATATAAAAAGTTATGAGAGAAACACAAAGGTCAGTCTAACAAGAATTCTGAAACTACTTTGGTTGAGAACAAAGCAGAAAAGGAAAACTGCCTATTATTTTAGAATTATCTCATATTTTCTTTCTCCCTCCTTCTCCTTTCCTCTCTTCCCGTTATCTTCTTTTCTCTTTCTCACTTTACTCCCACCAAAAAGCTTTGCCAATGTATATAGCTTTTTAACCAATCATTTGTTAATCAAATAAAGAGATTTTAATACCATCATGGGATGTAAGACACGCTCAGTAACTTGTCAGTAACTTAGTCACATTTAAACAACGCCTGTAGAGTGTTGGTAATCAATGAGACAACAGATGAAAGGTATTCTATAGAGAACATGTGCCTTTGAAATACATATGTTGCTCAAGCTACTCATAAACAATGAAACTGTTCAAGATCACTGAAATAAATGCATTGCCCACAGCTGCATGAGAGTATGCATCCCTTAGTCTATCTGCATAGGAACTGCAGAATTAGCATTAGCGGCCCATTGACCTTCTTTATACCAATACTGATTGGCTTTTCATCAGTAATTGGGGAATAGCAACATGTAAAGGCAGGTAGGCACCTCAGCCTTGTTGTCCTGGGTACTGGTCATCCTCCATGTGCGCAGACTCCACATTCTGAGGGAATTTTATGTCTCACATTGACCTTATAATTTGGGATGAAATGCATTCATTAAATTAATTGAGGATCGGCCTACTTGTGGACAAGATGTGGGGTTGTTTCATGAAGGCATAGTATTTCATCTTTCTCCTGAGCAAACTGCAAGGTTTTATGGATTGTTTCATAATGGCTAAAAGTTTAAGCAGGTCTGGTTAGCCATTAGACTTGCTCTTTAATCATTCTATGACCTTGGGCAACTGCACCTCTTAGCACCTCTTTTCCTCATCTTCAGAATGACTATAATGATATCTGATCATGATGATAACCGCTGACTGAGTCATTGAGAGAATTAAGTGGGACGAGGCTTGTATTGCACCATGTCTGGCTCATGGAAATGTGGGGAGAAATACATGTTGTTGTATTTAACTCAACGAGTATCAAGATTTCACACCTTGGCCGAGACCGGTTTGGCTCAGTGGATAGAGTGTCGGCTTGCGGACTGAAAGGTCCCAGGTTCGATTCTGGTTGGGGCATGTACCTTGCTTGCGGGCACATCTCCACTGTGGGGTGTGCAGGAGGCAGCTAGCTGATCGATGTCTCTCTCTCATCGATGTTTCTGACTTTCTATCTCTCTCCCTTCCTCTCTGTAAAAAATCAATAAAATTTATTAAAAAAAAAAAGATTTCACACCTTGGAGGGTCACTGTTAATTTCTCTCTCCCTAGAGAAGCATGGAAATCATTCCACATGACTTCTAGAAATTTGGCCTCTGCTTGACTCTTTAGAGGGTTCTGGGATGACCCACATATCCTATCTGGGCAGTTTCTGGAAGATTCTTATATGTTTCTAGCTGCTCCAGATCTCTACCCAACTTTGCTGTGCTCTTCTTCCTCCTAGCCTAAGACCAAAATGACCCCAATTGGTACTGATTTGCAAACTTTATTCGTTATTTCAGAATGCAGGTGAGAATACTAGTAATACAGAAAGGCAAACCTAAATGGGATGTTAGCCATTTTTGTTTTGGCATCCACTGCTCAGCCTGGTCACAAAGAGTTTGTAGCTGATGCTTTCCCTACCCCCAGCTTGGCACCACACATGAGAGCTGTTCTTTTTTATTTATTTAATATGTTTTATTGATTTTTCACAGAGAGAAAGGGAGAGGGATAGAGAATTGGAAACATTGATGAGAGAGAGCCATCGATCAGCTGCCTCCTGCACACCTTCCACTGGGCATGTGCCTGCAACCAAGATACATGCCCTTGACCGGAATCGAACCTGGTATACTTCAGTCCACAGGCCGACGCTCTAACCACTGGCCCAAATTGGTTTCAGCGAGAGCTTTTCTTTATCACCTAAAGAGTAGTATCTTCTTCAGATTAAAACAAAACAAGCAGCTAGATTTTTGGCAGAGATTTAGCCCAAATCCTTGATTGTGATTATTCTGGAATATTTGATATTAAAATACATCAAAGTTCTGGCTACTTCTGAAATGATAGTTCTTTGGGTGACTTTCCTAAATTAAAAGCATGAATCCTGTAGGACATAGATCATTGTGTGTGGGTCTTTGTAAACATACTTCCCTGTATTCCTTGCTTTCATGATCTTGAAATAAGGGAATATGGCCTGAAATAAGGGAATATGGCTTATTTCCTGTTGTCTTTTATAAAAATGTAAAATCTGCAATCTATAATAATTTACCAGAACTCATTTGTGACTTGCTATTATCTTCACTGCAAACTGCTGGCAATCGAAATACTTTCCTCCTCTAAATATTTCTGTCTCACCTGAGATCCCGCTATTGTATTGTTTTATTAGCATTAGAGAGGTAATTGTAATAATCTTTCATTTTTTACAAATGAATCTTTGATGGCTGAGCAGTTTGTCAAGTATTTGTAAGAGAAAGTCAGCTCTGGAAAACAGGGTCTCCTCTTACTATACCAAGGGCAGGTAGTACTCACCTTGAAGGTTAGTCACTCATGCTCTCCACCCACCACCATCACCAATCCCCCAATCAAAGCTAAACTGGGGAAAATAGCTTTAGGATATGGGAGAACTGATGGTTTTGGAGGAACATGTGAGTTATCAGTTAGATACAGTGGTACCTCGAGATACGAGTTTAATTCGTTCAGTAACCTTGAGGCGTGGGAAACTATGAGATGTTGGAGTCGTGGTAAACTGGTGTGTTGTGTGCAGCCGGCCAATCCTCGCAATTACTCCTATCTCAAATGTTGCTCGTATTTCAAAGCAAAAATCACTCGTACTCAAAAATCTCGTATGTTAGGGCACTCGTATCTCAAGGTACCACTGTACATTTCAGACAGAGCAGCAGACAGCCCTCCCACAATTCCGGCTTGGCCTGCACTGTGGCCTCCTACTCAAAATTAGAAACTCATTCACCACAGCTGCCCAAGTTCCTCTCTTTCATTCTTTTTGGATAAGTAGACCCTTCTTTTGGAATAAGATAATATCGATGGGATATCCGCCATCAAAACTGAGTGTGAATGAAGGGAAAACTAGTCAGATCATCTGCCTCGACAGATGATGACTCGTGCTGGGTTGGAGAGGTAGACCGTTTGAATTGCTCTGGCGGAGACACATATATCTGGGCCATAAAAGGAGTGAGGATGGAAATTTCTAATCCTTCCTAGACTACAGGATTGGCATCTGGCAAAATGGCAAAGTAGGGGAGATGTAGTTTGTGAGTATTCCCTCACCAATCAACCTTAAGTGCCCTCTTCGCCATTTTACCTTCCTCAATCACCTTGCATTCTCATCCTCTTTACAGCGTGACTGCCTAGACTCCAAAAACAGTGGTACTTCGAGATACAATTTTAATTCATTCTGTAATTTTGAGGCATGTGAAACTATGAGACGCTTGAGTCGCAGTAAACTGGTGGGTCATGTGCAGCCGGCCGATCCGCGAGATTACTCCTATCTCAAATGTTGCTCATATTTCAAAGCAAAAATTGCTCACTCAACAGCTCGTATCTCAAAAATCTCATATGTTAGGGCACTCATATCTCGAGATACCGCTGTACTAGCATCCTTCATAGAGCCCTTTCCAGGAAATAAATGTCTCATATTGGTGGCCTTGTAGACTCTTGCACTAGCACCAGGGTCTGAGTTGAAGGCAGGTGAAACGTTTAAAGTGACCTCCCACTTTTGTAATAGGATGCTAAGTAAGCATTGCTCCTGTAGCTGGCTCAAAAGAAGGCACGCGCCTCTCCATGGATGCAGGAATTGGGGATCGGACTTACCATGGCACACAGTTCCTTCCTGTCTCTTCTCATTTCAGAGATCTCAGAGATACTGGCCAGAGAGAGGACCACTTTCATTTTAGTGCCTTGCAAGTCTGTTCTTTCAGATATACATTTGCATGACAAAAATTCCCACAAGGGTTTTCTTAAAACAAAACTGTAAATCTTTCCAAAGAGAGATGCTGAATCCTTTAAAACAGCAAATCACACCCTAGACATATTCGATATAATTAAAACAAGCAAAAATCTATAGTATCAGGATCTAAGCCAGTTCCCCTGACAAGTCAGTGACTTTCATTTAAAGCCTTCCTATGTTAATGGCATTCTTTTAAGAAAGAAAGAAAAGATGTATCCATGAGGAATGTTTTAAAAAAACCCATACACAATCAAGGGCAAAAGCAGTGAAATGATTGAAGATATATTTTTCAATCTGTAGGGTTTACTGGGATTACTTGGGCTAGACAGAAATCCATGAAGGTCATAATGACATTTTTATCATTTTAGACTGATGTATGCCATTTTTATATTGTCTTTGTAATACACATTAAAATTGTAAAGAGTGAACTGTTACATTAAAAAGCAATGGCTTAAAAATTTATCAGCTCCACCCTTTTGTAGTTTAACAAAAATTTTTACCTCCACTGTTTTAGAAACCCACCAGGAATTAATTTTTCTTTTTAAATTGCTAATGTGGTGCTTTCCACAGGTGAAAGGTACTTTTTGTGCGAATTTATTTTTAGTTTGTAAGAATCTATAGCTCATCTATAATAATAAAAGTGTAGTATGCTAATTAGACCAGAACGACCTTCTAGATGTCCTTCCAGATGTCCTTTTGAATGTCTGCAAGCTGCAGTGTCAGGAACAGAGGTAGAGGTAGTTAGGAGCGATCAGGCAGGCAGGTGAGCAGTTAGGGGTAATCAGGCAGGAAAGCAGAGTGGTAAGGGGCAATCGGGCAAGCATATGAGCGGTTAGGGATGATGATACAGGTAGGTATAGTGGTTAGGGGTAATCAGAGAGGCAAGCAAGTGGTTAGGAGCCATGAGGCAGGCAGGAAGGTGAGCAGTTAGGAGCCGGACTATGAGAGAGATGAGGGATTGGGCCTAAACCAGCAGTCAGGCATCACTCGAGGGATCCCAGATTGCAAGAAGGTGCAGGGCAGACTGAGGAATCCCCTCCATGCACTAATTTTGTGTATAGTGGTACCTCGAGATATAAGTTTAATTTGTTCCGTCTCATAGTGGGAAACTATGAGACGCTCGAGTCGCGGTAAACTGGTGGGTCCTTTGCGATTACTTGTATCTCAAATATTGCTCATATTTCAAAGAAAAATCGCTCGCTTGACAGCTCTTATCTCAAAAATCTCTATGTTAGGGCACTCGTATCTTGAGGTACCACTGTACTTGGGACTCTAGTTAGCAAAAGGTGAGAAAGTATAAAGCTGCTGCAATATATGT
This sequence comes from Lasiurus borealis, assembly GCA_004026805.1. Classification (NCBI taxonomy): domain Eukaryota; kingdom Metazoa; phylum Chordata; class Mammalia; order Chiroptera; family Vespertilionidae; genus Lasiurus; species Lasiurus borealis. Next base: position 57,975 of record PVJN01001410.1, read on the forward strand.
ACACCCAAACAAGTAAGCACTGCCTGGTTTTCAGAAGCTATGAAGGTGTGCACAAATTTTGTGCACAGGGCCACTAGTAGGGACAATGATAATAATAAAAGAAATAACCTTTATGAGATGTTTATTACCTGCCCAGCCCTGGACCCAGTGCTTTATATATCCCATTTGAACTTCACTGCAAGCTAGCTATCCACTTAGCAGCAATGAGATACTCAGTGGGATAGTGGAAGGAAGAGAGGAAGGAAAGAAGGCAAGCAGGTGAGTCAGGGGGTCCCAAGAAACACATGAAGAAATAATCCTCATTTCACAAGTTCTAGAAGAAGCTTGCAAGGTCAAGAAATCTGACCCAAGTGGCCAAACTAGTAAGTGGAAGAGATGGGGTTTATCTGCAAATCGGTCTGAGGATGAAATTTATGTTCTTTTTATCAAATATCCCTGCCTCTATTATGACATTCTTAGAAAATAAGCATATCCGTGCAGGTTTCAGCCATAAAAATGTTATCACAGTCCATTAAAATTTGTATGTTAAACCAGTGATAGTGACCCATATGTTAAGAGGACATATATTTTAAGTGACATTGGGCTTATGAAATATATTAAAATCGACCTCACTAGTCTGAGTGAGTAAAGAGGTCATTTGTGACTTATCACTGACTGTGCTTAAACACATACTGGCTACTTTTTAATAAAATTGGGGACAAACCATACAATGTCACAACCTAAGAGTTAGGGAACTATTTTTCTTTTCCCTCCCCACCCCTCTTTTCTTTCTATCTCAATCTGCATTGAAAAACCCATGTAGAGCCTTGTTTAAGGAAATGCTGCCCCTTCACTCTTTTAATTTTGAACCATGTAAAGCCAAGGGCATCTCTTTATCTTTTCCCAAGAAAGGAATGTGAATGTGAACTACAAAAACAACAAAACAAACAACTACAGTGGTACCTCGAGATAAGAGTTTAATTCGTTCCATAACCTTGAGGCATGGGAAACTATGAGATGCTCAAGTCGCAGTAAACTGGTGAGTCCTGTGCAGCCGGCCCATCCACACGATTACTCCTATCTCAAATGTTGCTCGTATTTTGAAGCAAAAATCGCTCACTCGATGGCTTGTATCTCAAAAATCTCCTATGTTAGGGCACTCGTATCTCGAGGTACCACTGTACAACAACAACAAAAAAGAACAAAAACAAATAGTTCATAGCTGGTATGTATATTGAAGCAAGAGAGGAGAAGGCAGAGAAATAAGAATGAATAGTGAAGATAATACAACTGAGAGGAGAATCAAAAGAAGCCAGAGGAGAGAGGATTTTCTAGAGGAGACGGGAGCAGGGAAGAGAGGATGGGTGTGGAAAGGATTGTTCAACCTGAGCTGTGGCTCTGGCTTCCTCGGTCAGTGCTGGGTCGACGTGGTCCCTGCCAGCACCAGGACCAGGGTGACCTGGAGGCCTCTGGGAGGGAGACCACTGCTGTCAGCACTTCACCCTCTCTGCAAGCAGCTCCTTCCCCTTGAATTTAACCATCTTCCACCCTCTGCCCTCATCACTTGCTGCTCTAAACATCCCTCTGGCTGTGCTCTTCTTGTCTGCTTAACTTTTCACAGGAAGTCCCACCCTCCTACTCAGAGCTTCCCCTCACTGTCCCTGATCCCACTCAAGCCACAGCCAATCATCTTCTCCCTCTTCTCACATAGCCTGCCCATCTCTGCTGCAGGCATGAGCCATACTGTGTTGTAATTTCCTTTCAGAAAATCTAAGCTCCAGGAAGGGCATGAATGTTGTGTTTTAAAGATTTTTTTTTAATATATTTTATTGATTTTTTACAGAGAGGAAGGGAGAGAGATAGAAAGTCAGAAACATCTATGAGAGAGAGACATCGATCAGCCGCCTCCTGCACACCACACAGTGGAGATGTGCCCGCAAGCAAGGTACATGCCCTTAACCGGAATCGAACCTGGGACCTTTCAGTCCGCAAGCCAACGCTCTATCCACTGAGCCAAACCGGTCTCGGCTGAACGTTGTGTGTTAGTCTCCTCTCAAGCACTATCCTCATCACAAAATCGGTGCTCAGGAAATATTTATCGACTAGAAAATGACCAAAAGTAGGTCCCAAGCCAGTGGAGGGGGGGGGGGGGAATGCCAGACGATGGTTCTCATCAGACTGAATGCTATTCATCTATTCCTGCCTTCCTTGCCTTTCTCCATTGCTCCCTCCCTCCTTCCATCTCTCTCTTCCTCTGTCCCTTGTTCCCTTCTCTCAGGCTCCTCCACAAACTCTGGTGCTCACCACAGGCCTTGTAAAAAAGAGATACAGCTCTTGCCCTGACTCGTTTGGCTCATTGGATAGAGCAGAAGCCTGGGGGCTGAAGGGTCCCAGGCTCGATTCCAGTCAAGGGCACATCCCCATTGGGGGGTGTGCAAGAGACAGCTGATTTATGTTTCTTTCCCATCGATGTTTCTAACTCTCTATCCCTCTCCCCTCCACTCTGTAAAACAATAAAATATATTTTAAATAAAAAAGATACAGCTCTTGAGTTCAAGTTCAGACCTCTTAGCCCACTCTCAAAACCTTAAAGGGTCTCACTTGTGGCCCTTCAGACTCATCTCTAGCTATCCTCTTCCCTCTACCATGTGTTGTTGACTTGTATCTGTGTCCCAACGGCCATGACCTCAGAGTGTCTAGACTGTGCTGTGCACACTCTTAAGACTCCTGGTTCCCCTGCTTATTCTGTTTAAAATACATCCCTCTCCCCTCCCATCTTGTCACCTCCCAACATCTGATACATCTTTAGTTCTGTCATCAGAAGTCCCTCACCCCCTCTGGACTGTCATTGTAAACTGATGTAGCTGTTGGTTTGTATATTTTTCCTCCCAGCTATGCTGAGTGGTGCATAGGACATGATTCTAATTTTTCTAGTCCTATAACATAGATAGCCCTCCAGATTCCAAATTCTAGAGTTGCTTGTTGAATGTTGACTGCAGGAATACTTACCTTTTTTTAATTCTCTTCTATTCTTCCTTAGTAGAAAGTACTGATATCTGAATCTGTTATCCCTGGAGGAAAAAACAATGGCGATCATTTAGAGATGTGTGTTCAACTCTGTTTGTTCACTTGAATTAATTGCCCTAGGATGCCAGCAAGAGGGCTGGTATACATGGAAAGGAAGAAGTCAAGGGAAGGCTCATTCATCTATATTTATTAAAAATGCCATTACAAGTACAGAATTACTAATAAAGGCCAGGTGCCTGAAGGCCAGTTGTGCTAAGGATTAATTACAGTCTCTTTGGGTTTTTGTTAAATGTTCTAAATGAGGCATGGAATACAGACAGGATCCAACTGTATTCATTTCACTCTGGAGCTCCAACTTGAAGGTGAACTTCTAACAACAAACAAAACACACAAATACAAAACAAAACAAGGAAAAATATACAAAAATGCCATTAGCAGCCACTTTTTTAGTGATATATACTATTTAATGTCTTTCTTTATTTACTTCTGTATTCCCAAATGAGGATTTTGTTTTGTTTTTACTTTTTTATAATTTTATATATAACTTTTTGGACAACACAATATAAGATGTTAAGCCACTGGTTTTTCATGTTCACAAGAGAGTTGTAATTTCTTTATCATTAAAAAAAAATGTTGGAAACTTCAGGATGCTTAAGATAAGTTTTTATATGAGGAGTTAGGTGATTAGTAACATATGCCAATCATTAGATTTTCAGCCGTTTATTTTACTAAGTTTGTCCCTTTGGAAACCAAAATTATTCTGTTTAACTCTTATAAATAGAAACTTGCATGAGTGTAGGAAAAAATGTGGGATATCATGGCTAGCACTAGACTTTAAGCAGATAACCAGGGATCTTGGCTAAAGTATGAACCAATGAGCTATGTAAAGAAGCTACTTATATGTACTGCAGCCTTTAATTTCTTCAGTTTGTAGAAAACAGCAGTAGAATAGCCTTTGAGGTGTCGTCAATATTTTAGAAGAGTGAAAATAACTTAAACCAAAGAAAGAAGAGAGAAAAAGTTCAGATATCAGGAAAGTGTGCCCACTGACAATACGCCATGCATTCACAAATTTCAAGCTAGATTTGCCCCATTGTTTGATATGAGTGGGGGATTCATGAGAGGGAAAGACCATATAAGAAATAGCCTTTATGGAGTATAGACCAGTACATTAGCTCTGGAGTCTCTGCTGAGTGTGTGTGCAGGTTTTCTTATTTTATCCACATAGATCAGCAGGGTGGTTTTAGTAAGCCCTTTGAAAGATTGGAAAACAGATAATTATATACTTGTATTATATAAATATGTACTTTATTTATATTTGTATACTAGAGGCCCAGTGTGTGAAATGCATGCATTGGCACATTCTCCCAGCCCAGCCTGTACCATCTCCAATCAGGGATCCCTTGGGGAATGTCTGACTGCCATTTTGTGGGATTGGGCCTAAACCAGCAATTGGACAACACTCTCACAATCTGGGACTGCTGGCTCCTAATTGCTCACTTGCCTACCTGCCTAATTGTCCCTTACCACTCTTTCTGCTTGCCTGAATGCCCCTAATCACCTCTACCTGCCTGCCTGATCATCCCTAACTGCTCCCCTGCTGGCCTGATTGCCCCTAACTGACTTCCCCTGCTGGCCTGATCACTCCTAACTGCCCTCCCCTGCTGACCTGATAGCTCCTAACTGACTTCCCTTGCTGGCCTGGTTGCTCCCAACTGTCCTCCCCTGCTGACCTGAACTCACCCCAACTTCCCTCCTCTGGTAGCCTGATTGCCCCTAACTGCCTCTGCCTTGGCCCCCACCACCAAGGCTTTATCTGGAAGGAAACTGGACATTCAGAACATGGCTGGTTGAACTGGTCTAATTAGCATATTACCCTTTGATTGGTATCGATAGCTTATATAGGATAGGATTGCTTAAGGGGGTGGGGGAAGCCTTTTTAATCAGGAGGAGGTGCTTTTGGCAGACAAAATACACAAGATCTATATCTGCACTAATAGCAGCCATATACACTCTACTGTCAAACTGGTCATTAAAAAATTGAACTTTTCTTACATCTTATACCAAAGAGCTGTTGCCCTTAAAACCCCTTCTCAGCCCCCACCATAGGTTCTGCCATTGCACTTCACCCAGATTAGGTTTTGATTGGTTGATTTCTATGTCAGTCAGCGTCCAAAACTCCGACTCCTAGGCAGCCATTGGCTCCTCGCAGTTCACCCAGATTTGGTTCTAATCGGTTGGTTTCTATGCAAGTCCCTGTCTCTGAGCCTGTCTCTGGGCCTGATCTGCTGATCAGGCCACAGTGGCTGCAGATCAACCCCAGCCTCTCTCTGTCTGGGTCTTGCTTGGGTCTGATATGCAGTTGCCCCAGCAGCAGCAAGGTCATTCGGCCTCAGGCCAGGCCCAGGCTGGAGGCTAATAACCTCACCACGCACGCCTCCCCCAGCCTCCCCCTGCTGCCCCATCCGCCCACTGGTTGCCAGCCTTGCTGTTAAAGGAACCTGTGGGCCACAGAGGAGGGACAGAGAGGTGATCTATGCATTTCCTGGTGACTGGTCATCCATCAGGTCATTTAGGTCATGACAGCCCCTGGCCATTTATTATATACAGTGGTACCTCGAGATACGAGTGCCCTAACATATGAGATTTTTGAGATACGAGCCATCGAGCGAGCAATTTTTGCTTTGAAATATGAGCAACATTTGAGATATGAGTAATCTTGAGGATCAGCTGGCTGCACACGACCCACCAGTTTACCAAGACTGGAGCGTCTCAGTTTCCCACGCCTCAAGGTTACGGAACGAATTAAACTTGTATCTCGAGGAGGTACCACTGTATGTATGTATATAATGTTTTTCTACACCTACTATACAGTCTTTCTTTTGAAAAAAATCCTCACATGAGCATATTTTTTTCCATTGCTTTTTTTTTTTTTTTTAAGGAGAGGGGAAGGGAGGAAGAAAGGAGGGGAGAAAGAGAGAAACACTGATATGAGACACCCATTGGTTGCCTCCTACATACCTCAATCAGGGTCTGGGTATCTAACCCGCAACCCAGGTATATGTCCTTGATGGAGAATCCACTCCCCAGCCTTTTGGTGCACAGGCTGATGCTCTACCCACCAAGTGCACCTTTAAGGGTTGTAGTGTATTCCTTAAGAAAAGATTATATATCAATGTAAACCAGGAACTAGCGGGAGCTGTCATCTTGGAGAATCTTATAAAGTAAATAAATGGCTGTTCAATGAATGAATAATTGGGTAGATGATATACTGATGGGTTGTTGGCCATTTAATGCCTTTTGAATACTTGTGCTATGAAGAAATGTTGCTTTTTATTATTTTAATAATATCTGTTTTATGTGTATGCCTTTTGAAAATTAGCTTTATCTCAAAGTATAAAAATCACATTTCCATGAGTTTTTTTTTAAAGGGTAAAATTCACATGGCATAAAATTAACCACTTCAAAGGGAACAATTCAGTGGCATGTGGTGTGCATTCACAGTGCTGGCCAAACTCATTTCAAACGTTTCCATGAATTTCTAAGACATGTTCAAAACCTTAAAAGGAAACACCATCTATATCCATTAAGCAATTGCTCCCCATTTTCCTTTACTTTCTGCCCCTGATAACTACCATTCTCTATTCATTTGTACCCGCTCTGGATAGTAATAACAATATGTAATAAGTGATCTTTTGTGTTTGACTTCTATCCTGTAGCATAATGTTTTTGAGATTCATCGATATTACAACATGTATCAGTACTTTATTCTTTCTGGGACTGAATAACTTTCTCTTGCCTGTGATTTGTCACAGTTTGTCCACTCACTCATTGATAAGCGTTTGGGATATTTTGATCTTTTGGCTATTTTGAACAGTACAGCTATGAACATATGTCTACATGTACTTGTTTACATACTTGTTTCCACTTGCTTTATATACATACCCAGAATTGGAATTCCTGGACTATTTGATAACCCTTTGTTTAACTTTTTGAGGAACTACCAAACTGTTACCCACAGTGGAATTTACTTTCCCACCAACAGTAGATGAGGGTTCTACTTTCTCCATATTCTAACCAACACTTATTATTTTCCTTTTTTAATATATATATTTTGTTGTTTTTTTACAGAGAGGAAGGGAGAGGGATAGAAAGTCAGAAACCTTGATGAGAGAGAAAAAGATATTGATCAGCTACCTCTTGCACGCCCCCTACTGGGGATGTGCCCACAACCAAAGTAAGTGCCCTTGACCGGAATCGAACCTGGGACCTTTCAGTCTGCAGGCCGAGGCTCCATCCACTGAGCCAAACCGGTTTCGGCTATTTTCCTTTTTTTAAATAGCCATCGTAGATGGTGTCAAGTGATACCTCATTGTGGTTTCAATTTGCATTTACAGAACGACTTACAATGATAAGCATCTTTCTCTGTAATAACACTTAAAGATATTTCAGGGATCAGAACGCTACACACCCATTGCATAAGCCAGGATACTGGAACCATCCTGTCCTTTTCCTTGTCTTAAATTCCCGCCATCCAAACCATCAGCGAGTCCTATTACTTAGAATGCCAACGTATCTTAAAGAAGTACACTTTTCTATGTCTGTTCTTTTGCCAGTCTAATCCAGTCCAACATGATCTATAGACTATTGCTTCAACTTCCATTAGTTGTCTTATTTCCTCCATATTCCGCACAGCAGCCAGAATTTTAATGATAAATTTGATCCTGATGGTCTGCTGCTTACTATGGACCACTTTTCTCTCATTGAATTTAGAGGAAAAAGTAAAAGCAAGTTTTGTGCCACAACTTATGTGAACCAGAATTATGTGGTATTAATGTTGTCCAAACCAAGCATAAATCTGCTTTTTCCCATGGACACTGCTTTCCATTCAGTCTAGCCTTTCATCAGTTTCTAGAACAGTTCTTAGAACATTTCAAATGCTCTTACATTGCCTTAGAAAACCACTCCCAAATATCACGTGGTTAGATCCTCTACTATCTCTTAAATATGACCTTCTCATATCAGCTCCTAAGGGCCATGGCATCTAATGTGTGTTTTTCTCTATGGAAGCAAGATATTCATTACCTTAAGAGGGTTTCCCTCAATCCATCCTTCAGTATTTACTTACTTATTTATTTTCTGCCTCCATATATAATATCATGAGTTTATTTATGGTGCTGACTACTTTGTATTTGTTGTCTAGTACACAGTTGATCCTTCTGATATCTTTCATGAATGTATAACTGTGTGCTCTTTATTTAAAAATATATATATATTAAATATATTTTATTGATTTTTCACAGAGAGGAAGGGAGAGGGATAGAAAGTCAGAAACATCAATGAGAGAGACATTGATCAGTTGCCTCCTGCACACCCCACACTGGAGATGTGCCCGCAAGCAAGGTACATGCCCCCGACCGGAATCGAACCTGGGACCTTTCAGTCTGCAGGCCGACGCTCTATCCACTGAGCCAAACCAGTCTCGGCTAAAAATATATTTTTATTTCAAAGAGAAGGGAGAGAGAGAAACATTGATGAAGAGAGAGAATCATGGTTGGCTGTCTCCTGCACACCCTCCTATTGGGGATTAGAGCCTGCAACCCAGGCTTGTGCCCATGATTGGAATTGAACGTGGGACCCTTCAGTCTGCAGTCTAATGCTCTATCCACTGAGCCAAACCGGCTAGAGCACCATGTGCTCTTTATAACACAGGGAATTGAATGGGCATTCTGTGGAAATGCCTATATTTTCTTACGAGCAAATTATTGAAAACATAGCATCAGTCATGAGTAGTACTTCTAGCATATTCTGAGTGCTGTGTTTCTACAGAAGAGTATAAGCATCCTGTTTCCTTATCAACAACAAAACGATTCTCATTGAAACCCATGGGCTGTACTGAGAGGCGGCGATGTGCCGAGCAGACAGAGGGCAGAACGAAGAGGAGAACAGAACTGGTTAAGCAGAGAATGAACGTTCATTCTCTCTTATCATGGTCTTTGCACAGCTGCGTCTTGCCATTCAAGAGTCAGTACTTTATTTCCACCTCCTTATCTGCTATGCAGGCTGTAGACCTGTTGACATGAAAATTATCCACAGAGCAGGGGAAGAAATGCGATTAAATTGTGTGAGAATAGCGCACCCTCTTTCTGACGAATAGAAAAGAAATAGTCTGGAGGCCATCATGGAATCCTGAGATGCTTATAATGGGAATATGTTGTACTATCACAGATGTAAAGGGAAATCCATGTCTCTGCAAGAAAATAGAACTCAGGATTCTTCTGTCAAATTGGATGCTGGAACTCAAAATAGAGACTTTGTAGGAGGATAAAAGTATTACTCCAACTATAGTCACTGGCTCATTAATTTCCACTTATAAATATTATGAAATTAGGAGTCTTATTCCACCATTACCTGGGAGAAGTAATATTAAAAAAAGTATTTTTACTTTTTAAAGCAAGCTTACTTACTTATCATGCATCCTAATCAATCTCTACTTCAACAAATGATAAAAATACGTTCTTTATTTACCAAGTGTTTTCAAGTGTCTGTCTCAATCGGTGCTCCCAACAATAAGTCTGTGACATAGAAATGGAAGATTTAAATCAGAATAACAGGACTTTAAATTGGTATAGCATAGGCATTGTAAGTGCATATGTCAAAACGGAAGGGCTTAAAGGATTGACTTAAGTTCACACACAATCAATTAAATAAATATATAAAATTTAAGCCGAGGCAGAACTTGAATGGGAGATACTTGAGAAAAATAAGTATACGTAGCTATATGCACAGACACACACATAGAAGACTTCAAGGAAACAGTTCATTTTTTAAAACCTGAAAATGTGTATATTTAGAAATGTACAGAGGTAAAGATTTCTAGGATCTGGATTAAATGGTAGCATCTAGATCAATATATTCAATAAAGAAAGCATTTTGTATTTTGAATAACAACAACTCAATATGTCTATGGCTTTAAATGGCCCCATAATTTGAATTCTTTTTTTTTTCATATTGACAGTTTTATTATTCACCCTTTGAAGGAAATAAGCTTTTTCTTTATGCTTCTGTGAAGTATAATAACAAAACCTGTGAATTATACTTCTGTGAAGTATAATAATGAGTCATCTTGAATAACATATCTTTAAGGATGGGAACACCATTCTTAAGATTTTTTTTTTTTTGAGATATTTACTCAGAGTAGCATTTACTTGACTTTGTTTTTCTTTGTTTAATTTAACTTATTGGGGCAACATTGGTTAAAAGAATTATGGATACTGTATTGTGTGCTCACCACTCAAAGTCAGGTATCTTTCCATCAGTTTTTATCCCCTCTTTACTCTCTTCTATCTGGATCTTCAAGTGCTCGCTGTTCTCAGAAGCTGGCTACATGATAACTGTTGTTTTGTTGCAAAGAACAGCTATTTACCCACCCAATCAAATTTCTTCTTGTTCACTACAAGGATGGGTGAACTGCAGGCAAGTTACCCAATCAGGCTACTCAATTACTGGATATGTTTTGGGGGCTTTTGTTAAGCATAATGCTGGCAAAGCATGACATAGATAATTATATGGTTATTTTTCCTTTAACATAATATGTAAAACTGGGAAATATATACATTGAGCATACTATGTATTGGAACTATACAATAATGTTTTTAAAAAAATCTTTATTGTTAAGATTATTACAGATGTTCCTCTTTTTTTCCCCTGGTTCCCCTCTCCACCCTGTTCCTGCCCTGCCCCAGGTTTTAGCCGCACTATTGATGTGTCCATAGGTAATGCACATATGCATATACAATCTTTGTTTAATCTCTTCCCACCCCACCCTTCTTTCTTCTGAGAATCCTCACTCTGTTCCATTTCCTTGCCTCTGATTCTATTCTATTCACCATTTTATTCTGTTCATTAGGTTTCTTATTAGTTTATTTTGATGTTTAGATTAAATTGTTGATAGGTATGTATTTGTTGCCATTGTGTCATTCATATTTTTTATCTTTTCCTTCTTCTTCCTCTTCTTAAAGAATACCTTTCAACATCCTCATATATAAAAACACAGGTAATATCCAAAATGAACAAAGGCTCGACCAACCGGAAGTCAGTCCAGCTGTCAGTACTGGGTTGCTGTGGTGACCCAGCAATGGCCGCCATTAGTGCAGGTATGGCAAACCAGTGCTGACTGCCAATGGGACTGTGGATCAGGCCCGAGAGAGGCCTGAAGAGAGAGGCAGGGTCTGATCTGCAGCTTCCATGGCAGCTGTTGATGAATCATTGCCTGTGTCTTTCTCTCCAGGCTTTGCCAGCAGCTGTGCCTCTATTTCTCTCCAGGCCTCTGTGGGGGCTGCTGATCACCTCTGCCTCTCTGATCTGGCCTGGAGATAGACCTGGAAACACTGATTGGAATAGAAACTGACCAATCAGAACAAAATCTGGGTGAACTGTGAGGAGCCAATGGCTGCTTAGGAGGCAAAGCTTTTGACACTGACTGGCATAGAAACCAACCATTCAGAACCAAATTGGCCAGCAGGGGATAGCAATTGGGGGTGAGATCAGGCCAACAGAAGAGGGCAGTTAGGTGAGATCAGGCAGGCAGCAGAGATTAGTTGGGTGAGATCAGGCCCTCAGGGGAGGGCAATTAGGGGTGATCAGGCAGGCAGCAGGCAGGCAGGCAGATGAAGAGTTAGGAACCAGTGTTCTCAGATTGTGAGAGGGATATCCAATTGGAGATAGTGCAGACTAGGCTGAGAGAAACCCCCTCCGCTACATGCATGGATTTCATGCACTGCCACACTAGTTTAATATAATACTGGTTTGGTGGTAAAAAAATGCCCTTAGCATTTTCTTGTCTGTGAAAATCTGTATTTGACTTTCAGTTCTAAATGATAGCTTTGCCAGGTAGAGTAATCTTGTTTGTAGGTCCTTCCTATTCATCATGTGGAATATTTCTTGCCACTTCCTTCTGACCTGCATTGTTTCTGTTGAGAAATCAGCTGACACTTGTATGGGTATTCCCTTGTAGATAACTCTTTTTCTCCTACTGCTTTTAAGATTCTCTCTTTGTCTTTAGCCCTTGACATTTTAATTATGATGTGTCTTGGTCTGGTCCTCTTTGGGTTCCTATTATTTTGGTTCCTCTCTGCTTCCTCGACCTGTAAGTCTATTTCTTTCACCAGGTAGGGTAAGTTTTCTGTCATTATTTCTTTAAATAGGTTTTCAATTATCTTCCTCTCTCTCTTCTCCTTAATGTTGGTATACTTGAAATTGTCCTAGAGGCTCCGTATACTATCTTCATATTTTTGGATTCTTTTCTTTTTTTTTTTTCTTATGGTTGGGTGTTTTTTGTTTCCTAATATTTCAAAGTGTTGATTTGGTTCTCAGAATACTCTCCCCGTATATTATTCTTTATTGCAGTCAGTGCATGCTTAATTTCCGATTGATCTTTTACTATTTTTTTTTGCATTATCCCTAAGATCCTTGAGAGTCTAAGTCTCTTGGAGGTTTCTAGAAGATTCCTGAGTAACCTTAAACTAGTTTTACACTTTATATCAAGTAGTTTGCTTTCTTCCATTTCTTTAATTTGTGATATGTTTGTCTCCACATTTTAGCTGCTTTTCTGTGTTTGTTTCTATGTATTGGGGAGAGCTGCTATGTCTCCTTGAGTTGGTAGAGTGTCACCTTTTGTAGTAGGTGTCTTATAGGGCCCAGTGGCTCAGCCTCCCCATCATCTGAGTTGGGAACTCTAGGTGCACCTCTTGGTGAGCTGTGTGCACAGTCTTGTTGTAGTTGAGATTTGGTTACTGTTGGTATCACTGTGATCAATTCATCTTCAGGCCAATTGGCTATAGGACCAGCTGCATCTACGGTGGGAGATCTGCTGTGAAGGAGACATCCCTATAAAGCAGGACTGTCTTCATTGGGGCTTTGTTACTCACTAAGTCTGCCCCTTGAGTGAGTAACTTATGGATGTATAGAGTTGTAATCTTGTATGGTCTGACATGGAGCACTGAGTACACTGGCTCTTGCGTCTCCAGGGAACTATAAAGTTAACCATTGCCTGGAGTCACCGAGTAGGAGCTATAGTAAGATCTGCAGATTCTTCCTCTTTGTGTAGGGTTTGGAAGTGCCCAGGCAAGGCCCAGCTATGAAGCAAAGCAGATTGCTGCTGGTGTTGGGTCTTGGGCTTTTTATTGATAGGTTTGGGGTTCCCTAACCCAGTTTCAGCTTGTTTGAGATTTTAGCCTGAGCATGCACAGGCCACTCATATGCAAAAGTCACTGCACACTTCTTGGGTAGTGTTGTAACTTGGATGACGCTGAGTCTTAGGGAATCACCAGGGCTGAGTAAACAGACATTGCTACCAGTCAGACCTATGAAGGGAAGGTCCCTATGAGCACCTCCATCTGGGAGAAAGCCACCCCTGTGTTCTTGCCCCGATGCCAGATAATCCAGTTCCTCCTTGTATGTGTCTGTGTCCCCCAGCACTTCACCCTGGTGCTGGAGCTTAGAGGAAGTGGGGCCTTGTAAGTTCAGTTAGTGGTTCCAGACATTTAAGAGGAAACAGCTGGGTCTCTAGCAGCCTCTGTGTCACTGAGACCCAATCTGCACTGGTTTTTACAGCCCGTAGTTCTTACTGCCTTTAGGGACTTCTTTTCTCAGCTCTGGCACCCTGGGCTGTGGGTCTAGTGTGGGCCTGGGACATCTTGCTTTTCCTGGTGGTCTCCACAGAAAAGATCTCCTTCCTGATTAAAAAAGCAGCACATGTGGGTGTTGGGTGTTGGACTAATACATTCTGTGCCACCACATCTCTTAACAGTCTCAGTGTGCTTCTTCTTTACTTCTTTAGTTGTAGGCTTCCATTCAGCCAATATTAGGTGGTTCTGGATGATGATTATTCTGAATTTTAATTATAATTTTGATGTAGTTGTGGGAGGTGGCAAGTACAGAATTTTACCTACACTGTCATTTTGATTCCTCTTCCAATACAATAATGTTTTAATTAATACATATATTTTGAAACCTTTCAGATTTAATATTTAATAGAAAAATTGCCCTATCTGTATAAATACTGCATTGCAGCCATTTAAAAATATTTTTAAATGATATAAACTAAATAAAAAGTGTTCGTAAGTATACACTTTATTTTCATTTTTTTTTATTATATTTATTGATTTCTCAGAGGTAGGGAGCAGGATAGAGAGAGAGAGAGATCAATGATGGGAGAGAATCATTGATTGGCTGCTTCCTGCACACCCCACACTGGGGATAGAGCCCTCAACCTGGGCTCCTGGTTCATAGGTTGAAGCTCAACCATTTAGCCTTGCCGGCTAGGCCACTTTATTTTCCATTTAAAATGCTCTATATTTTCAGCAGAGGGTTAAACGTTAGGGTTTTGAGGTGGATCTAAAAGATGTCAGGAGTAGTTATCGTTAAATATTTATGAGCCCGCTAGTAAGGACAAATCATTTTCTTAATCTATTTCACTAATAGAAATTATTTATAAGTACATCATTAATTATTTACATGTTCCTGGTATTATGTTTGCATTAATAATTTAAATATATATAATTATCTATTAAATCATCTAAATCTGATTTCACCTCATTTATCTTTTGTAACATAAATAGCAAGTTCATCATTCTAGTTATATAAAACAAGGTACTCAGCTATAACAAGCTTGGGTATTTAGAAAGAGCAGTGACAATAGTTGCATATCTTTCTTACTCAAATTTTGTCTAGGGTAATTAACACTTTTTAAGAAATTTTATGGAGTTTCAGACCTATAAGTCTTTGGTCCACTAGTTGCTATTTACCCTTGAGGTTCCTGGCATGTATAAAGCAACTTTCTTTATACAAATGGCCCATTAACTCAATGCCCTCAGAGCCAAATGCCTTTGGGTACACAGCAGGTAAATACTGATTTTGGCCTGGGGAGGGCCAAATATTCTTACTGAGAACTTTAAGGGGACTCACTGCAAAACAAAACTGGGATCATAACAGCTTTGTCTTCCCTCAGTTATGCCATCTGAGTTGGAGCATCGTATCATGAATACTTAGAGCCCCACAGTCTTGAAGTAATGTCTGGAGTTATAACTGGAAAGTAGAAATTATCATGGCAATATTATTATCAAGATACCTTGGTCCACAAGAAACTTTCCTATTAGGAAGCCTATTAAAAAGATCTTAACAGGCTGTTTAGAAAGGTTCAGTGTTTAGGGTATGAGAAGAAAATGATCAGTGGAGTCTTTTAAAATAGAAAAATCCTTTATATTTTCTTGATAATGAGCCAAAGTGAGGGCAAAAATAAAGTTTGAAATATAAGCACCCGCGTAAAATATTTTGAGCTGCGATCTTCTATGATCACAGTCGTTTCTCACAGACTATTATGGGCTGAATGGAGTTCTCTCAAAATCTGTATTCCCTAACTCCCAGTGGCACCTAGTGTGATGGTAGTAGAGAAGGGTCCTTAAATAGGTAATTAGGTTAAATTAGGGTCAGGATGGGTGGCTTTAATCCATTGTGATTGATGTCTTGATAAGAGGAGGCTAGGACATTGAACATTTTACAGGCACACAGGATGCTGCGAAGACACATAGATAAGATGGCCCATCTTCAAGCCAAGGAGAAAGGCCTCAAAGGAAACCAACTCTGATGGCACCTTGATTGGAGACTTCTAGTCCCCAGAATTGGGAGAAAAAGGAATTTCTCTTGTTACCTGGTCTGTGGGATTTTGTTAAGGCAGCTTTAGCAAACTAATACCCAGATCTTTTCCTACCAAGGTCCCCACCACAGATCCCGGTTTGTATTCTGCGTGTACAACTCCACTTGTTCAGATCCAGGGCCCTCTTAGTGGGGACACTTGAAGTAAGAATTGGAGAAGGGGACTTTTCCTTGTTTACAGAATAGTTGCAGAGGAGATTTAGGGTTCAGACTCTTAATTACTTACTGCTTCGGCTTTGCACAACAATGCCATTCTTAACACTTAGTTTAAGGGAGACAGCTTATGCAAATGCCTTCTTGAGTGCTTTATTAACAGTCTTTCTCCAGCCTTTGCTGACTGTTTGGATACCACTGGGTATTCAAGTTAATCCGAAGGTTAAACCTCCCTATAGATTTTTAACATGGTCCCGACCTGGGAATCTCTGTTAAAGATCCTGCTATTTTCTTATTTTTTTCTAAAAACACGGCCAGGTGTAAAAAATATATATCTACTTCTGTCTGAGTGGCATTGATAAGCTTATGGGCCTCAAAAGGATGAAACCCCCAGTTTTGTGAAGTTGACCATTTGTTATGTTAGCATCTTGACTCCACTGTCTGGTAATTTTTGAACCTGTAATTAAACATACTAAGTATACAGAGCTGCTTATTGATTTCCAGCTACGCGGTTTCAGGTTACAAATGTGAGGAAATATTAACTGCTTCTCTAGCGAGACGGCCCGTGGGGATGCTGTAGGACAGTGGGAGCTGCTGCGCATGAGAAGCAGGGCTGATGGCAACATGTATTTCCTCTTAATTTGAGGATTATGTTGGCAGCGACACATAATCTTCAAGGTGAACAGGAGCTTCTGCTAGAGTACTTGACCCTAACGATGAAAGCAGCATACATTACCCGATCATTATGAGCTTGTGTTTAACTTGCCTGCACTTTTAACACGTATTATATTGGAAAAAATATATATATTTAATATTGTTTGTGGGTGATTAGAATGCTCTTCTTATTTTTAGTGTTTGAAAATCGTGTATGTTGAGCATTCACCAACTTATCAATTATTTAGTCATTAGAAACATGGGTGAGAAGTACTTTAACAGTAATTAGGACTCGGGCCAGCATGTGTAAAAGGCAGTTGCTTAAGTTGCATCAAAGATGACGAAATTGGTTTGGCTCAGGGAATAGAGCATTGGTCTGTGGACTGAAAGGTCCCAGGTTCGATTCTGGTCAAGGGCACATGTCTTGGTTGTGGGCACATCCCCAGTAGGAGGTGTGCAGGAGGCAGCTGATTGATGACTTTCTCTCATCCATGTTTCTAACTCTCTATCCCTCTCCCTTCCTCTCTGTAAAAAATCAATAAAACATATTTTAAAAAATTGCATCAGTGAGCTGTAGAGATGACATGAAATTGTTCTAAGCAAAAATAATGTTCATAGGAGTCCCTTAAACTATATGGCAACAGCAGTAAAGGCATGCACTCACAGAGCACCATAGCATTTTGGAAATCATTGTCTTTAATTGCTAGAAAAGTCTCCTCTGTAGCACACCCTACATTGAAATAACTGAATGCTAGTTAATGCAATTGGAAAAAATTCTTCTTTATGAGTTAATCAGACCCACACGTCTTGAAATAATACAATGTTTCAGCCTGATAGCAAGTTACTTCTAGGCGTAACTCTTCAGAACAAAGTATTGTGAAGGTGGGATTACTCCTAAATCTCCAGATACGACAGTGCTTAAATAATTCCACAAATATAATGAAACAAGTCTTCTGTCTAAAATGAAGTATTTTATATAAAAGTCTGAAATTGCTTTGGACATTTTCTCAGTTTTCCTGAGCTTTTTCTGGGGGAAAAGGCTGTCGCCTAATACCTGAATGAATCTGACAGTTTCATTTATTGTTTACAAACAAAGGAACATTTTCAATTTATTCAGTTCTAACTTATCAGTGTCCTTCGGGACATGAATTAGGAAAACAATGACATCAACATGCAATCAAAGAACATTGTTTTGAACACTAATTTTTAAATATCCTCTTATAAAATCATTTCCAGAACGGTTAATGGAGCTTTTGAAGGGACATTGAGTGGTGGGATTTGATGGTAGTTAGGCAGCCAGTGGGAGTTGCATCTTTGACAGTTCTATTATAGAGAAAGGGTGAATAGCGATACTAAAATACTTCCAGTTGCCCAAACTGGTTTGGCTCAGTAGATAGAGCATCGGCCTGTGGACTGAAAGGTCCCAGGTTCAATTCAGGTCAAGGGCATGTATTCTGGTTGCAGGCACATCCCCAGTAGGGGGCGTGCAGGAGGCGGCTGATCGATGTTTCTCTCTCATTGATATTTCTAACTATCCCTCGCCCTTCCTCTCTGTAAAATATCAATAAAATATATTTATAAAAATAATAAAATAAAATACTTCTAATTATTTTCCTTTCGATTTGTAAGAATCCATGCATAAATATGAATTGAGAAGGTAGACTTTTATTTTGGTCAAACTGGCTCCTTTCCTGTTACATACTGCCATTTAGACGGAAGTTGTCCTGTGTGCCTGTCACTGTTCTCAGTGTTTTACTTGTATTGCCTGTGTACGTCATTATGCCGACATAATCAGAAATAGCTGTTATTATATCCCATCTTAAACCTTAGGAAAATAAGTCTTAAAGAAATTAGATAATTTACAAATGAGCATTCCAGAACGCAAATGACAATGCCTATATTTCCAACCATTTCATTAAATTTTATCTTGCAAGTTATAGGAGCAATATGTGTTTCAGTTGGTGATCAGAAGATTTTTAATATTTTTAATATTGTTTGAGTTGCTGTGCATTCCCCAGTTTCCCACTCTCCAAAGCACCCCCTCTTATGTTATGTCTGTCTGGATCACACATTGATGCTACCACATGACTTTCAGATGATTATTCCTGCCTCTTTATAATCCATTCTAAACACCTGGCAGGTAATTGAATGATATATAATAATATAAGCATCCATTCTGTACATGGCATATGATAAATAAAAATTAGACTCCCCTTATTTGAAATCAGACTTCTAGACCATGTTACTACACAGTTGGGTGAAATTGGCGGATATATTTAAACTCTTTTAGGCCTGTTTTCTAATAAAATGGAGAGTTTGTCATAGGCAATCCTGTTTAAGTTCTAAAGAAATTAGCCGAAACCGGTTTGGCTCAGTGGATAGAGCATTGGTCTGCAGACTGAAAGGTCCCAGGTTCAATTCCAGTCAAGGGCATGGACCTTAGTTGGGGGCACATCCCCAGTGGAGTGCATGCAGGAGGCAGCTGATCGATGTCTCTCTCTCATCGATATTTCTGACTCTCTGTCCCTCTCCCTTCCTCTCTGTAAAACATCAATAAAATATATTTTAAAAAAGAAATTCATTACGTTATGTACTAGTATGATGCCATACATCTGGCTCCTTCCTGCAGTTTGGACTAAATTTAACATTTCCATAAGTTCTACATTATGATCCTACAATTCGAACTTTTCAAAGTTAAATGGCTGTGTTAGGTGTCCCAACGAAGTGTACGTTCACATGCCTTCCACAGGTGCCATAGGTACCCTTACAATGACGCAGCCAGCGTGTGCCCCCATATTTCAGCTGTGAGGGGTGGAGTCTTGGCCATTGTGAACATGGTTTCTCTTTCTTAAGTTGTCAGTTGCTTTTATCCTAGAATGGGTGAGCAGAAGAGATAAGCAGGATTTTGGACAGAAGGCTTAATGCAGGCAGGCACATTAATTTTCTATAGTCTTGCTGTGTCATGAATTACCACAGACTCAGGGACTCAAAGAACAGTCACTGATCTCAGTTTTGGGGTGAGAAGTCTGGCCTGAGCCAGCTGGGTCTTCCTCAGGACTTCATGAGGCTGCATGATGGGAGTTGTATTGTTCTCTGCGGCTCAACGTCTCCTTGTCATTTCGTTGGCTGCTGGCAGAATTTATTTCCTTCCAGTTATATCTGTGGATCCCCTTTTTTTGCTGGTGGTTGTCAGCTCTGAGAGGCAGCTGCTGTTATGTCATTTGGCTTCTTTTAAACAAACAGATAATCCACTGCAGCTTAGAATCCCTGACTTCTCTCCCCTTCAGATGGTTCTTCACAAAAACACGCACCTGCTGGAGTAAGACCACCTGAACTCAGCGGGGCAGGTTCTATACAGAGATTTATCCCGAGGGGCAGGCATGGTGGAGTTCATGCTAGAATTCAGCCTACTTCAACCGGGCAATCAGGTAAAATCTGGCCAGAAGAACCCCGACAATATGGGTAGTGCTTTTTCTCAAATTAGAGTACAGTGGTACCACGAGATATGAGTGCCCTAACATGAGATTTTTGAGATACGAGCCATCCATTGAGCGAGCAATTTTTGCTTTGAAACACGAGCAACATTTGAGATAGGAGAAATCGTGCAGATTGGCCCGGCTGCACACGACCCACCAGTTTACCGCAACTCAGCATCTCATAGTTTCCCACGCCTCAAGGTTATGGAACAAATTAAATTCCTATCTCGAGGTACCACTGTACTTTTTCTGGAAGTTAAATTGAAGACAGTGCTTGGGTTTGATTGCTCCATGCGACTCATTCACACTGATTTGAAATCACTGCTATGCTGATCCATTTATACCATCTTAAAAATACCAAATATCATTGAAAAGATCCTCACCAGAGGATATGAAAGAGAAGGAGAGGCACAGGGAGAGGATGAGGGAGAGGGAGAGAGGAAGGAGAAGGCAGAGGGGAAAGGGAGGGAGGGAGAGGAGGAGGAAGAAACAGTAACCCAGAACCTAGGCCTCTGCCTTGACTGAGCATCAAGCCGGCACCTTTTGTTACACAGGACCGTGCTCAACCAACGGAGCTCCTCTGGCTAGGCCAAAATGTGACTTTTAAGGGAAATATATATATTTTTA
This sequence comes from Lasiurus borealis, assembly GCA_004026805.1. Lineage (NCBI taxonomy): Eukaryota > Metazoa > Chordata > Mammalia > Chiroptera > Vespertilionidae > Lasiurus > Lasiurus borealis. The sequence goes on from PVJN01001410.1 coordinate 78,605, forward strand.
AAATATTTTTATTGATTTTTTACAGAGAAGAAAAAGGGAGAAGGATAGAGAGTTAGAGACATCGATGAAAGAGAGACATCCATCAGCCACCTCCTGCACACCCCCTACTGGGTATGTGCCCGCAACCAGGATACATGCCCTTGACCAGAATAGAACCTGGGACCTTTCAGTCCGCAGGCCGATGCTCTACCCACTGAGCCAAACCAGTTTCAGCAAAGGGAAATATTTTATAAAAGCAAAAAATTTGCCATGCCTAGGATAGCCAGTGAATGCAGCTGTTTTTAATTATAAATTAATATTTATATTTGATCAGATTTCAATGTCAGAGGAATTAGTGGACCAGACTTGCCAGACAGAAATGGGAATGAGCCTCCTGTGGTATCTTCCCAACATGAATTTCTAAGACTCAACGTGAGAGGTTGGTGTGTGGGAAAGGATTTTTTAAAAATATATTTTACTGATTTTTCACAGAGAGGAAGGGAGAGGAATGGAGAGCTAGAAACATCGATAGGAGAGGAACGTTGATGAGAGATGGACATCAATCAGCTGCCTCCTGCGCACCCCCTACTGGGGATGTACCCGCAACCAAGGTACATGCCCTTGAGCAGAATCGAACCTGCGACCCTTGAGTCTGCAGGCTGATGCTCTGTCCACTGAGCGGAACGAGTTAAGGCTGTGGGAAAAGGTTGTATTTGCATGGCGTTACATTTCTCTGGTTCTTGTTTCTCATTTCCCAGAGCCAGTCCTGAAAGCGGGGCAGCTGGGGTTCAGCAGAGGTGGTACCTAGGCAGTGTCCAGAGATTCTGTGTCATATGGCAGCGGGTGAGGGTTAGCGTTCTGGCCAGATTAAGGTCCATCAGCCCAGGTGTGCAGTCATACTGGCAATGAGCCATGCAAGCAGCGGGGGGCATGGCCCCCTGTAGCAGGGTTCGCAGGAGCCTGCACCCTAGAGCCCAGAGAGTGGATCCTTTGTGCAAAAGTTTATATATTTAGATTTTTTGTCTTTGAGTGGCTGCCCCCATCCTGGCCAATTACTATTTCTAAGTGTGAGTGAGGGGCAAACATTTCTCATATCACTCAGACCTAACTAGGCATGTGTCTCAACTGCCTTTGTACAGTCCCTGCCCCCATCCATTGGCAGGGAGTGGACCTGAGAATGGAGTCCTGTAAATGGCATGCCCCCGAAACCAGTGTAGCTCAGTGGATAGAGCGTCAGCCTGCAGACTGAAAGGTCCCAGGTTCGATTCCGGTCAAGGGCATGTTTCTTGGTTGCAGGCACATCTCCAGTGGGGGGTGTGCAGGAGGCAGCTGATCAATGTCTCTCTCTCATCCATGTTTCTCTCTATCCCTTTCTGTTCCTCTGTGTGTGTGTGTGTGTGTGTGTGTGTGTGTGTATATATATTTTTTTTTTGCAGGCCTGTATTGTCTGCTCTCCCCTTTCACTTCTTTCCTATTAAATAATAACCAGCTTATAACAACAGCATCTACTTCGCACAGAATGTTGTTGTTGTCTGGCAAAATACACTTCACAGAGGCTTATAGTTAAGCATTTCACTTAACAAGTTAGTTATGTTTTGCATGACACTCTGAGTAACTACTATTGATTCTTGATTATATTAATATCAATATTTATGCTGCCTTAACCAATGTTTATGGCACTGTAATTGATAAGACTATCAGTGCTACCTACTTGCAGGACCTGCAATTATATTGCTATAAATGTAATTTATAGTTGTAGTTATAGTATCTCACTTTCATCTAAAGCTTGAATGCATAAAGCAGCAATAGTTTTCATACTAGAAGTGTAACCAATGTAACTTTTAAAAATGAAAAAAAGTAGCTAGTAATTACTGTGATTTTTTTTTTCTCTTTGTGTGGACCTGATCAGCTCAAATTTTGTAATTATTACCAATCCTTTTTTTTTAATTTTCAAGATTGTCCTAAAATTAGTTGACAAAAATATAAAGCTGATGGAGGTCTTAGTAAATCCATTACTTTAGTTTTTTCTAAATTTTTGCCTCCTGTGTATTTAATAGATATGAATTGACAGTGTTTTAGGATTTCCCTCTGCTCATTTTTAATGTAATGGGCTAAATTGTCAACTTTTGATTTGATATTGAAAATCTTTTTTTTTCTCTTTTTGGTTGGCTTTATTTTTGGAATATTGGATGCTATTACCAACAAGAAAGGAAGATTAAATATCTTATTTTAAAAATTCACTCCCCTCGTTTATAGGAGGCATCCTACCCTGAATCAAATTCATACGTGGTTTTGATAAAACAAGGATTTGAAAAAAGTGAATAAAAGCTCAGATTTTTCTTTAAATAACAGCCTACCTTTCTATTATTTTTGGGGAACTTGTCTCTGATTTTTTTCCTCCCATTTCACCACTCCCAACTGCACAAAAATGACTGACCTGCAAAATAAATGGAGTCCCTGAGATGTTTACGGTCCAAAAGCTGTGTGAAATATTTTACTTTGCATTTTGTTTAACTACAGGGAGCAGAAAAAAAAAAAGCACCCCTCCAAAAGACACTTTTTATCTCCTGAACTGATATATGCTGATGAAATAACTTATTATCTTTATCTTCATGGTATAAGTGGATTTTTTACAGACCTAAATAATAAGATCTTCAAATAATAAGATGTATGGATATAATTGTATGTATATAAATCTGTGCTACCTATTTCAGTAGTTGGGCAATTTGAACAAAGATTTTGCTGGTGCAAGAGACAGATTTTCTGATCTAAAAATAAATTTATGTGTACAAAATTATATATTTAACATAACCTAAACGTATCTCACTTTTCTTCTAATTTGATAATAAATATCAGCATCATGAGATTGGATTTAAGATATTTTTTTTTTATTTTTCCTTTTTAAATAGTTTCATGTTAATAATATGAGTGAAGGGGTTATTGTGGAAAGAACTTTAAGCAGTAAAATGAGTGTAAGAGCCACATTTTGCTTTGGTTTCATTTTACAAGTTCAATTTGTTGAAATTTTTGAGAAAAGCAGCAAGGGACAACAGTAAATGAAAGTGCTCAGAATCAAGTCTAATCTCAGCATAAAGTTAAAAATAAGTTAAATAGATCTTTATTTTGAATAATACCTTCCTCCCCTCTAAACAATGTTGGTAACAACATTGAAGGATGCAATAAATAAATTAAATTAATCTTTCCAAGAAGAAAGGTTACAAAATAAAAGATTAATTGCCTGAAACTGTCCGTTTTCCCAAATTTACGTTGTGAGGGTTCATGGCTGTAAAACAAGGGATACATACTCTGCATAATAAGAAATCGCATGGAGTTTTGTTCCATGCACTGTATGTTCTTAAAGGTGAAAACAGCAGGCAAATGAAATTATTTCCCTTACCGGAATTACAGCTTCTTTTGTATAAAATTTTAATCATTTTATACGTGACAACCTTATGCTTAATGTTTTTCGAAGACTCTTCATAAAATATTATTTAGCTAGAGCACACTCTCCCACTGCGCACATCGCTACTTTCTATGGCGGTGCTAATCTAGTTTGAATATATGCAGCATTTAATCTTAATTATGATGCTGAAGTCTATACAACGTTAATTATTCATTTCACATGCTCCCTCCACTTTATTGTAACTCCTAATTTGCTTAACAAAATGTAGCATTTAATTAGAACTCGGGAGCTGTTGGGGTGAGGGGGTGGTTAAGAGTGTGTGTGTGTCTGGGTGAGGCGGGGAGGGCACTCCAGCTTTCTGTTGATGTGGCAGTGCATCTGGTGGAAAAAGGAAAGTGGAAAGTTTTTAATTTAAACAATAAAATCCCCCAGTGGTTCCACTTCTTACCTGTTTCATGCTTTCTTATAGTTTGCTTACATGATACAGAATGGCCAGCTGCAGTATTTTATTCATTTAGAGATCATTTTGTGTTTATTAAAGTTTTGAGATACTGTTGGTGGGAATGAGGCTTTTATAGGAGAGCAGGAGAAAAGCATTTCATGCCCACACACTGTTGATTCCTGGGTTCCCAATGTCCTCCCCTGTTTCCCTGAAAATAAGACAGTGTCTTCTATTAATTTTTGCTCCCAAAGATGCGCTAGGTCTTACTTTCAGGGGATGTCTTTTTTTTCCCATGAAGAAGAATACAGTACACATTTATTGTTGAACAACAAAAAAAGGAAATTTATTGCCTGTCTAAGGTACGGTAGTCATTGTCATCACAAACCAGCTCCCTGATTGGCCACAACGCAACTGGAGCTGTTCAGGCAGGGCCAGGTCTCTTTAAATCAGGAGTCAGATGCCTTAAGGTAGCTTCAGGGGCCTTCTATTCCAGGGAGGCCTTATGTTCGGGGGAGGCCTTATGATCGGGGAGGTCTTATTTTTGGGGGGATGCCTTCTATGACAGCGAGAGGCAAAACTGGAAGTAGGTCTTATTTTCGGGGGAGGTCTTACTTTTGGGGAAACGGGGCATCTTCACCCATCCAGCCACGGAGACAGTCCAGCCATGTCTTCTGCGAAGCCAGGACATAGGTCCGTGTCCACATTTTCTGTTTCCTATTCAATCTCAGTCCCGTGGTGGCAGCTAGCCCTCTGGGAGAGAATGCCAACAGGTGCAGGGGGCGGGCGCATGTGACTGCCCAGGAGAGAGGGCAGGAGAGGGACAGGGAGTGGGGGAGGGCAGGGGCTTGGAGAAGAGCTTCTTCAGTCCCCTGGGGTTTTAGCAGGAGCGTTTGCAACATAACCTGTCAACTTCCCAAGCTTCTGTTGGTTTCTGATGGCCCCGCCCCCAGACCTACCTATTGTTTCCCAGCCAGACCGAGAGGCCGCTGTGGTCAAGCACCTCCCCCTGGGCCCCTTTAACTTCTAGGGAGCATGCCCTGACTCCCACCTGCCCTCTCCCCCCACCTGCCCTGACAATCTGGTACCAGAGCAGAGATGGACGGATGCCAATCATTGGCAAGGCAAGGTGTGATTCCCCTGGATTGTGTGTGAGGCTGTAGCTTCCTGGCAAAGCACACCTAAAAACCCATATTGTCACACTTAGTCTCATGCTTTCAGTGCGAATTCAGCTATGGTTGGCAAATAAAGTCACACGATTAGCTTTGTCCTTAAAAGGAAAATGACATTTGTATTACTCTGATTTGCGTGGTTATACCAACTCCCTTCGGTAGTCTCCAACATACTATAGAGGACTATTTCATTTATGTGTTAAATGTCTTTAGAAAATCAACTACAACGGTACCTTGAGATACGAGTGCCCTAACGTATGAGATTTTTGAGATACGAGCCATCGAGCGAGCTATTTTTGCTTTGAAATACGAGCAACATTTGAGATAGGAGTAATCGCTCGGATCGGCCGGCTGCACATGACCCACCAGTTTACCACGACTCGAGCGTCTCATAGTTTCCCACACCTCAAGGTTATGGAACAAATTAAACTCGTATCTCAAGGTACCACTGTACTTGACACCGATTTTCTTTCCTGTTTTGGAACTTTCTGACACCCTGGGGATCCCCAGAGAAGGTGGAGGTCTGTGGGGCTTTGCTGAAACATCCGCTGCCCCCTCTGTCCCGCTCTCTGCCATGAACAGCTCTGGCTTTTGGGTGTGAATTCAGTTCTATTCACCGTCTCACCCTCCCCCTCAGCTGCTTCTGAGGTCCGGCCCCCGCAGTTCTCTGTCCTGAAGCCTCGCCGCCCGCTTTCTTTTCTGGGTTGCTTTTCACGCCTTCTCTTTCCACACTCGGCGCTGCCCTTCTGTGTGGGCATCACCCGGATGCCATGTTCTGTCTGATGTGTTCTGTTGACCTCCGGTCTGTGAAGGTCTCGCCTCTCTTTTCCCTCTTCTCTGTGTGCTTCCTGCAGATGGTTTCCTGGAGAGATTTGCAATTGTCTGAAATGGAATGTTTGGTTGTGTTGCAGCCTTTCAGAGAAAGTCGGGGATATTCTCTCTTAAAAGTCCTAGGCTGTTTTAGCTCATGTCATGCTTAGAGCAATGCCTCCATGTGGTCTTAATCCCCCCTTTTTTATTTAAATGGACATAATTTTACCAGTGGTCACACACTATGGGACAGAGCCAGGGATGAAGTGCATTTTTTAAAAATATATTTTATTGACATTTTACAGAGAGGAAGGGAGAGAGATAAAAAGTCAGAAACATCGATGAGAGAGAGACATAGATCAGCCGCCTCCTGCACACCCCACAGTGGAGATGTGCCTGCAAGCAAGGTACATGCTCCCAACCGGAATCGAACCCGGGACCTTTCAGTCTGCAAGCCGATGCTCTATCCACTGAGCCAAACCGGTCTCGGCATGAAGTGCATTTTTTCAGAAATTTCAAAGCCTGCTTTTCTCTGCCACATTGTACGCTTCTTGAATATTTGTTTTCCTACATGCATTTCTCCTTCACTTTATATCAAAGCAGCTGTCTTCAACTACTATATACATCCTATGTCTTCCTGCACTGCTTACAGATTCTGGTTAAATACTATGCTCCAGTGAAAATGCTTCCAATCAGTTGATGACGAATGCATCTCAAAATAATTTGATCTATGTAAATAGAGATAGTCCTTGATATATCGAGGGTCTCTATAATCATTTATTCATTCATTCAGCATATACATATTAAATGCCCGTTTGATTCTAGATGTTGGGATTAGAGTGGTGACTCAAACAGAAAGTCTCTGTTTTAATGGCTCTTACATTCTAGTGATGGAAACAGACAATAAACAACCAAATGAACATATTTCCATTTCTATCCCTGTGTATCATGTCATGTTATAGGCTTTGATAGACAGTCTAATGGGACATGAGTTTGACATTTGAAATAGTGTTACATAATTAGATAATGGCTGACCACTTTAAAAAACTATACTGATTTTCAGAGAGGAAAGGCGTGGGAGAAAGAAAGAGAAACATGAATGATGAGAGAAAGTCATCAATCAGCTGCCTCCTGCCTGCCCCACACTGAGGATGGAGCCTACAACTCAGGAATGTGCTCTAACCTGGAATCGAACATGACTTCCTGGTTCATAGGTGATGATTAAACAATGAGCCATGCCAGACAGCCATGGCTGACAACTTTTATGCAAATCATGTGAGACTAAAATGCATGAAATAATTCTGAATCTAATATGTAAGTATATTGAAGCCTAATAACAGAGAAGAACTATGGGCTTTGGAACCTAACTCTCTGAGCCTTATTTTCCTCACCAAGAAAATGGGGTGACAGAGCCCCTGCAGGGGCGCTGGAAGAATTGAGAACCAGACTATGTGGTATTTTGCATAGTTCCTGGCAGAGAGTAAGTTTTGTGGGAGATAGCAGTGGTAGTGGCAGGGGTGGTAATTATAGTGGAAATTATTATTAATAAAGCTTTGGAGACTCAGCATTTCTTTTTTTTAATATATTTTATTGACTTTTACAGAGAGGGAGAGAGATAGAGAGTTAGAAACATTTGATGAGAGAGAGACATCGATCAGCTGCCTTTTGCATGCCCTTTACTGGGGATGTGCCTGCAACCAAGATACATGCCCCTGACCGGAATCGAACCTGGGACCCTTCAGCCTGCAGGCCGACACTCTACCCATTGAGCCAAACAGGTTTCAGCTCACTCTGCATTTCTATGCTTTAGATTCTTCACGTGAATTTCTTTCTTTTTTTTCCCCAACTCCTCACAGATGTAGGAAGTGTAAATAATATATGTGAGCACTTGGAATACATGAAGACACATTTTTTTCTATTGTAGCGGAGGTCTCAGAAAGAAAGCCCAATTCCGGCGCTTTGCTTAAGAGCAGAATTTCCATTTTCCTGTGCAGTGGGAGTTCTTGCTTGAAGATGTTCTGCAAAGCCCGTCGTCACGTCGCGAAGTCGCATTTGAATGGCTGCCAAAGGCCAACTGGAGAGACGAGGCACTTGTCCCAACCCGGGAGCCCCAGGCGCCCACTCTCCTGCTAGGGCTGCATGGCTGGCACCACCGCACGCCTGCAGCTGGGATGATATGAACATTCGGGTGTCATCTGCCTCTCATACCAACAAAGCCATAATGGGCAGCTGTGCTCAGCTAGTGCACAGACCTAACCCCCTTTCCCCGTGCAGACAGGTTTGTTCAGGATAAGCTGCCAGTTGATTTTTGTGCAGGTTTCCAATGCTTTATTTGGTAATTACTGTCCCAAGAATACTTTGCTGAGACTTACCTACTTAGCACATTTTAAGTGCACAACATAATATTGTTTTCTATGGGGACAGTGTCGTACAGATCTCGATAATTTAAAGATCGTGAACCATTTTACCTATACAGTGGTACCTTGAGATACGAGTGCCCTAACATACGAGATTTTTGAGATTCGAGCTGTAGAGTGAGCGATTTTTGTTTTGAAATACGAGCAACATTTGAGATAGGAGTAATCTCATGGATTGGCCGGCTGCACACGACCCACCAGATTACCGTGACTCGAGTGTCATAGTTTCCCAAGCCTCAAGGTTACGGAACGAATTAAACTTGTATCTCGAGGTACCACTGTAGATCACTTCCCCCATTCTCTTCCCTCATCTGCTGGCAACCACAGTTCAGATCTCTGCTTCTGTGTGGTCCTGCCTGAAACACCTCATCTAGCTGGAATCAGACAGTATCTGTCCTTCTGTGATGGGCACATTTTACTGACTGGCATGTCCTTAGGGTTCATCCATGTGGTCACAAATGGCAGGATTTGCTATATTTTAACCATGTTAAAAAGGGACTTATGTTCAACTGGAGGCCCGTGGCATGAAGATTCATGTAATATGCCTTCCTTCCTCTGACTGCCTGGACCTAGGCGTTTACTCTGACTGCAGTGGAGAAGCCAAGCCTCTTCATGCTTCAGTCTTCAGTCTTTTCTCAGGCAGGAGTCCTCAGCGTTTTCTCCATGCCTGCATATGCAAATTAACCCACCATATTTGTTGGGTTCATTTACATGCTCACTCCTGATTGACTGGTAGGTGTTGCAGAGGTACGGTCAATTTGCATCTTTCTCTTTTATTAATGCAGATCATGTATTTATTTATTTATTTGTTAATATCACCTCTATGTACCTCAGCTCGTTTTCCTTATACACCGGGTTATCACATTTTTTGTCATAAGTCTAGCTATAGGCTGTCACAAGATTAACACCCTTAATTCTACAATTTCATTCATGGAAATAGTGGCAGTGTTCTGATGGTGAAAAAAGTGAATCTGTTTATTTTTACACATGCCTTGGGAGACTCTTATTTTAAGATATTCTGGTGAATAAAGAGTTAAATAATAATGCTTTAATTTTGCCAAGTATTTCCCAAACTCCTAATTAAAAAAAAAACTTGTTTATAGTTATCTAATGATTATTATAATTAGAGGAGAAGGAAATCTTAAATTAATGTCATGATCAGGCCAGTGGTTATATGTTAAATAATTCATTTTTTGCAAATAGAAGGTCTGAGTTTCTAAAAGACCTGCCTCAGGATGCCTCTTTCCCTAACAATACCATTGGTGAAGAGATAAAGTAGCTAGTTCCAGAAATCTTGAAGTATGTTTTTAAAAAGCTTTACATTTATAAATGCAATGTATTTCACTTCACATTTAGTGCCTCATTTAGTGTTTACCTTAAGAATATACTCTTGAACTGAGACCGGTTTGGCTTATTGGATAGAGCGTCAGCTTGTGGACTGAAAGGTCCCAGGTTCGATTCCAGTTGAGGGCATGCACCTTGCTTGCGGGCACATTTCCAATGTGGGGCATGCAGGAGGCGGCTGATCAATGTCTCTCTCTCATCAATGTTTCTGACTTTCTATTTCTCTACTTTCCTCTCTGTAAAAAATCAATTATATATTAAAAAAACAGAATACATTCTTGAAATAAATTTAAACTACCACCAAAGGTCTTTGTCTATGGGAATTGCTCAAAAGGGGAGGATCCATTGCTGTCAATTACTGATACTGATTCTACATGATAAGTGACTTGATTGGCTATATTACATTGTTTAGGAAAATTATGTAAATGACTTCCATTATTCTGAGCAAGAATATAGTTGTTCTCCTAGATATATGAACTTTAGGGAAAATGTTATTTCTATGAAATAAAATCATTTCAAAGGTAGCAATATGTAAGAATTTATTGATGTTTATGAAGAGATTCTTTTGTAACTTGACACTCAAACATTTTGGGAAGAAACATAGACTAGCAGCAGACTTTCATCTGGAGAACTGATCTCCTTTGCAACACTTTATCTTGCTAAATGGCTTCCAAAATTGATATGCCAAAGAAGATGAGCACATTTTGTGTGATTCATTAGCACCTAACCTATTAAACAACACTTTAGCTGTACTTTCAAGTTACGTATAATATAAACGTAAAGTCACTATAGATATAGTAATATGTGTTGTGTTCTTAAACAAACCTAGGCAAAAACAATGTGGCTTGCATTATTACTCTATACACCAGGAACCAGATTTTATTGACGTGTGTCTTTGCCAAATATTCTAGATACAAAGTAAAAAAATTTCAGACTTCTAATTTACAAATAACAAAATGTTCAATGTACTGTAGATAAAACATTCAGGTGACTGATTCCATTTTTCAGTTTGTAGAGAAAGTCTCGGGCCAAGGGCATTCAGAGAGTGGGAAATTTTATTAGAGCTTTTATTTCTTATACACTGTGTTACTGGATTTAGTCATCCTACAATTTCTGAAGCGAGGTGTATGATAATGCCATCTATAGTGATGTAAAAGGAGAGGATGCACCCTCCAATTGAGGACTAAATTTTATTTCTATGTTAATATAATCAATTCTAATATTTCCAAACACGCGTTTTGTTGAAATGCTTGCTTAGGACACAAGTCCCAGAATGTATACATGTACCATATGAGTACACATGTGTATGGTATGCTCCTTTCCATAATAGAACTATTGATTCAACATAGAAGATGAGAGATAATTCATAAATGGTTGTCTCTTTCCAAAAGGTCATGCATGTTTGACTTTACTACCCTCAATAGAAAAATTATTTTAAAAGAGTCTTTCTTCTAGCCACTTCATTCATGCATTTGTTCCACATTATTCAGAAAGTGTGATGGAGTGTTTATAGCAAGGGTTCACAACGCAAACTTGGTAGTTACGTCGTCTGATTTTGTTTCTTAACATCACTTACTTCTAGTTGGGGGGGGGTCTCTGTTTTCAATTTCCTCATCTGTCATGTTGAGTCTGTAACAATACCTATCTTATAGGGCTGCTATAAGAATTATATATCTAAAGCCTTTCAGATAGTGTGTTGTGTTGTTCTATTTGTCATTTCTGTGTGTAACTGCAGATGCTCAGATGTTAATGGGGTCAGCCCATTAGGAAGCATGATAATCTCTCGTTATGAAAAATGCAACCATGGAAGTAACTAGGGCTGTGAGAAGCATGACAGGGCTGAGACTTCAGGGATAGGAACAAGCCATTGATGAGATATGCCAAGAGGGAACATTCTAGAAGAAGGGAATAGAAGTGAAATGCCCAGGTAGGAGGTAAAAGCAGGTTTCAAGGATGTCAGGCCAGAAGAAAAGTACCGTGATGATGGCAACAGGTCTGAGAGGGAGGAAAGGGCCAGGCCAGTCACAGCTGTACAGGCTTTTCCAGGATTTTGAATTTTAATCTAAGACGCGTGGTGTCAAAGGTTGGGTTCCTTGGACAACAAACTCTGAGGTGGAGTTTTACAGGCGGGACGTGTATTGCTGAGTGCTTTAGAGAATAACACATAAACCCCCATGAGAATGCAGGATTGGGACTAGAGGGGAGGGGGATTGAAGTCTAATGCAGGTGGCTCATGTGCCTCCCTCTGCCTTTCCTATGGGGAGCTCTGCGGCTGGCATGGCTCTAGATGCCACCTGGCATTTAGGCAAAGGGTCTGGCTTTTATACTTCTCCACCAGCCCATCCTTGCTGAAGGTTGTTCCCGGGAGAGGGAATAGCATCTGCCCAGCTCGATTCCTAGAGAGGGACAGTGCTGATAGCTCTTTCTTGCCTCCATCCTCAAAGGATTTAAGACAGAAAATTCAACCCCCCAATTCATGCAAGAAATAATCTTTGATCGCATACCAGGCCTGAAAATCCAATTTATAAGTAAGGCACAGAGTCAACCATCTCCTTTAGAATGAAGACAAATAGACAAGACAGCACTGTGCAGGGAATTTCATCAGACATGGAGGGAATCTGTGGACACAAAAGAGGAGCATTTAATTAAGCAGTGGTGGGGAGGATTATGAAAGCCCTCTTGACAAATAGCATTGGAACAGAACCTACAGGATGACTAGGAGTTTATTTGGTAAAGGGCAGGGTCTATGCTCCAGGGGATGTTTCAGCAATTGCAGAATACCAAATGTCATCCCCCAAATAAGATAAACCCTGATATATAAAAACCCAGGGTCTGTAACGTTCAAAATGACCAAAGGCTCGACTGACCTGAGGTCAGTCCTATAGTCAGTACTGGGTTGTTGTGGTGACCCAGCACTGACTGCCGCTGATGTGGGTGTGATGACCCAGCACTGACTGCTGGTGGCCTGGTGCACGAAATTCATGCTCAGTCTGCACCCTCAACAATCTGGGACCCCTTGGGGTATGTCTTACTGCTGGTTTAGGTCCAATTTCTCTTGCAATTGGGGACCATTGGCTTCTAACTGTTCACCTTCTTGCCTGCCTGATCACCCCTAATTACCTCTGCCTGCCTGATCACTCCTAACTGCCTCTGCCTGACTACCTCATTGCCCCCAACTGCTCTATTTGCTGGCCTGATCTTGCCCCTTAACTGCCTCTGCCTGCCTGATCACCCACAATGGCCCTCCCCTGCTTGCCTGATCATGCCCTTTCTGCACCAGGCCACCAGTATGAACATAGTTCCTTATGACTAGAGCAAGGAGTAGGTTCCATAAACCATGCACCAGTACCACCTAGAATCTCAGGAAAGAGGAGGCAGATCCTAGAATCTGACTCCTGCAAGTGACCTGAAAGAGCATTTGGTTTAGCCTCCTCCTTACACTGATGAGAAAAGGGAAGCAAATAAACTCAAAAAATTGTTCAAGGCTTCACACTTAAGTCACTTGACAAATGAGAGTCCAGGTCCCACATGTAATCTGGAAAACTGGAAACTTTTACTGTAACCATCTTAACAGCTCAGACATATAGGTGCACACACAGCAAGGGAAAATAGTTGATTATGGATTGAGATTGATAAATATAGTTCATTTTTAATAAGGGAGAGACAGAGCATCATATTGAGGTATTTACAATCTTGATCTAATGATAAGGATGACTAGGGTCTATATTTGTTGTACATGAGAGTATACTAACTGCTTTATTCTGTGTCTTCTATACAGTACATTTTCTCTAATTTAGAAAATTTTAATTTTTGAAGGCATCTTCTAAGAGAATTAGAGGCCAGTGCATGAATGTGTGCATAGGTGGGGTCCCTTGGTCTGGCTAGCAATTGGGGCCATTTGGGTCCAGCCAGCCAGGTGGAATCCCACTGGAGGTTGGCTGGCCACGGGGAGTTGGCTGTGGGGGTGCACTGACCACCAGGGGGCAGCTCCTGTGTTGAGCGTCTTCCCCCTAGTGGTCAGTGTGCATCAAAGCGACGTTCAACTGCTCATTTGGTCGACTGGTTATAAAGGTGCTTAGGTTTTTTAAATATATAAAGTACATATAATATATATATATGAAGTACATATAATATATATATGAAGTACATATAATATATATATGAAGTACATATAATATACATAAAGTACATATAATATATATATAAAGTACATATAATATATATATGTAAAGTACATATAATATATATATATATGTAAAGTACATATGATATATATAATTAGTTATAATACTAAAATCAGTTACCTGTAGTTGCTTATTGCTTCAATAAAGCTTCCAGGTATATTATCACAAAATCTCTAAAACACATTTGAGATACTTGGACTTTATGGATTGTGGAAATTTATTTTTGGGGGGATCTTAAGTAAAGGTCAATTTCCGCCAGCATAGCTAACATAGATACATGAGAGGCTCATGAAACTTCCATAAGAGACCCAAGTCATCGTTATTAAGGTGCCCAGGACAAGGAAATCAAACAGGCTGTAAAATAAGGACCCCACTTTGAAAGTCTCAGAGGCAGATGTTCTGACTTGTAGGAATGGTTTCGTCTTGGTGCTGCTTCTCACAGAGAAAGCCTTAGTGAGTGGTAAGGAGATTCTGTACTTAAGAGTGGTTAATGCCACCCCCTCCCCAAAGCAGCAGAAGCAATGGAAGTAACCACAGCCCCTATTTATTACAACATGTTTGATGTCAGGTACTCCACTAATCACTCTTCATGAGTTCCAACCCTCACGGCAGTTGTTCAAGATGGGTATGAACCATCTTATATTATGCATGAGGGAATGGAGGTTCTTGACTTTGGGTGGTGAACACACTATACAAATATTGATGATGTATGATAGAATTGTATACCTGAAACCTATGTAATTTTTTACCAATGTCACCCCTATAAACTCAATAAAAACAAACAAAAAACTCGCCACAAAACCTTGTCAATGTCAGATAGTGTTTGGAATGCATAAAACTCAGATCTGTTTGACTCAAAATTTATAATTCAAACTTCCACAAGTCTGATTTTTAAAGTATAAAAATTGCTCAATGATTGAATGTTGACCTATGTACCAGGCGGTCATAGTTCTATTCCCGTTCATGGCACATGCCTGGGTTGCAGGCTCCATCCCCTGTAAGGGGTATGCAGGAGGCAGCCGATCAATTATTTTCTCTTCTCATTGATGTTTTTATTTCTCCTATTCCCTTTTTCTCTGAAAGCAATAAAAATAATACATTTTAAAAAACATAATTTTATAATTGTTATATATTATTTAAGAGCTTAAAATGGTCATTTTAAAATACTTATATATAGTTTTTTTTCATATATCACTTTTATGAAAAAATATAAGTACAAAACTTGACCAATAGTGTAAGTAATAGCCTTGCCAAATCTCCCTGCTTTTTCCAATGAAACCTAGGTTACTAAACCTCCATTTTCAAGCAAAAAAATGACAATATTAATTAATCAGACCTTGGGACATATATTTACCAGAAACACTTGTGGCAGAAAAATCTTCCAGCACAGTCTTCGGGATAACACAAATTTGGGAATGGTCAGTGAAATTTAACTTCAAAGTTTTTTTTTTTTTTTTTTTAAATAAAAGATAGTTACAACCTTTTTTAAAAAAAAAAAATTGAAAAGCAAGCTTCCTTTCAATATTTTTCAGTGAAGGGTATTCTTAGTAAATAAGAGGAACCGTACATGAATCAGCTCCGTCTCGGTTGGAATTTTCTTTTAACAATCACCTGTGTTTAATAAGCTGGTACCCAGCGCGCGTGCCATGCTGCTTCAAAGCGATCACAAGACCACGAGGAAGCTCCAAAGAGCAATGGTGCCGGGTCCACACCGCTCGCCCGGGAAGAGCATTGTGTCTGCTTGTACACAGCGATGCTCCGGTAGGCCTGCCTTTGAAAAGGAGTCGCTTTGGTTCCTGTCACTGCTTCGAGATTTTAATCCAAACTTCCTTTGAGCCATAGAGATCAAACACTGCAGATACCACTGAGTTAGGGAAGATAGAGCCAATCTATCTGTAGAAGAGACTTAGGACCCCAGAGATTGTTTCAGGAAGCTCTAGCACTTAGTAGGGCTTCAGATGGGATCCACATAATTCATAAGCAACAGCTGTGAGGGGTAGGTGCTGGAGAATCCAATGGTTTTAGTGCCACTTGATGTTGATAATCACCTGTGTATCCCGCTAACATGCCTAATGGATAAATGATGGCAAAGTGTTTGTAGAAGAATGTTGTTCCTGTAAAACCTGTGTGACACAGTGTAATTAATACCATTATCAGCCGAAACCAGTTTGGCTCAGTGGATAGAGCGTCGGCCTGCGGACTGAAAGGTCCCAGGTTCGATTCTGGTGAGGGGCATGTACCTTGGTTGCGGGCACATCCCCAGTAGGGGGTGGGCAGGAGACAGTTGATCGATGTTTCTCTCATCAATGTTTCTAACTCTCTATCCCTCTCCCTTCCTCTCTGTTAAAAAAAAAGAAATCAATAAAAATATATTAATACCATTATCAATGCAGCCCCATCTAGATGGGGTCATCCTCATACATTCTCAGAGAAGAAATGGCCTGCTCTCTATTTGTGTTATTTGTAATGCTTTGCCACACATCTTGTTGCCTTTGCTGTAGGTCTTGCAATTTTTGTCCCTGGTTTGAGGTTGGGGGGTCAGCTGCCCATACCTGTTCATCAAATCTGCCATGTGCCTAAGGTGTGAAACCTTATAATTAAGTTGGGCCACATTGCATTTGGTTAACAAAATATTTTTTCTTCTTTTTTTTTGTATTCTAAGAAAGACCTCTTTATTCATTCAGCCATTTGAAAAAAAAATTAGACATATTTGTAGATATGTATAGAATTAGACTACAAAACTTTGTTTTCTAAGCATCACAAGTACAATTCCTATCTGTTAAGATTGTAAACCAGCATATTAGGTTTTAAAGTTAAAACCTGATTATACATTTATAAACAAATGTCACCCATATTTTAAACTAACATAATTGGTTTTAAAAAGAAACGTGTTTTAAAAGAAGAAGGACTAAAACTTTCAGCAGTTTCGAGCTACGCATGGTCTGGTAAATATTAACTTATCACATTATTAATTTAGTAATTATTTGTTGAACATATGGGCCTGATAAATGGAAACCTTGGTTGGTGGGGAATGGATCACCGAGGATGAGAAATAGATGTCATGCTCTGGCTGGTGTGGTTCAGTTGCTTCTGTACATCAGATGGTTGTGGGTTTGATTCCTATTCGGAGCACATAACTAGTTGAAGATAAAAAAAAAATGTCATGTACTGGCATTGCTTGGTGTCAGAAACTGTGTAAAGTAGGTGAAAAGAACTTCATGCTTCTAACAAAAGAGAAAGGGGTAAGTATAAACAAAAATAGAACTGGTAAATGATTGACTAAACATTCTATTACTGCAGTAAAATTCTGTTACTGCACAAAAAAAATTCATTATGCCTGCATTTATCTTACATTTCAATTACTAGTCATTGTTTTTGTTTTTTTGTGTGTGTTTTTTTAGTGTGTGTGTGTGTGTTTTGTGTGTGTGTGTATGTGTGTGTTTAATGGGTGCTCTTTAAGGGGCACTCTGGTTTTAATATTCAGTGGGTATCTATGATTGTTTTTTTTTGTAGGTGAATGCCTTCATAGCATCAATTCAGGAGCTACACAAAAGTCCTCTCTCTCTCTTTTTAAAAAAATATATTTTATTGATTTTTTGCAGAAAGGAAGGGAGAGGAATAGAGAGTTAGAAACATTGATGAGAGAGAAACATCGATCAGCTGCCTCCTGCACAACCCTGACTAGGGATGTGCCCTCAACCAAGGCACATGCCGCTGACTGGAACCGAACCCGGGACCCTCCAGTCCGCAACCGATGCTCCATCCACTGAATCAAACCAGTTAGGGTAAAAGTTCTCTCAATGACTTCCTACACAACTCTCCCCTGGTATCCCTGATGTCTTAAAATTTTAACAGAGCCTTGTATTTCAGCGAGAGATCATTCTTACAATGAACCTAGCTAAATGAGGAAACATGCGAATTATGGTTATTAAAATGCATTTATGCTAAAGTGTAAAGGACTGAAACCTTTTTTCATTGAAAAGAAAAAAATAAAACAGGGACAATAGCAGGCAGGGACAGAAAGGGCAGAAGAATGTAGAGAAAGAAGAGGAAGGACCCAGAAGATAAATTTCAAATGAATCTCACTGACTTCACAGTTGTGCCCAAGGCAAACGCTAAGTAGTTTGTACTGCTCTTGAGCCTTAATAACGGCTCTGAAATTTGGAGTGATCCTCTGACAGTGCAATTGAGCTCACAAATCTGAAAAATAGTCTTTGAGGTGAAGGGAGAGTCATTTGAGCTCTGATATTAATATTTCCTCCTCTCCCTTCATGAAAGACAAACGCAATTCATCACAATGAATCATCTCTTCTTACAAATGTAGTTTTCCTTCTGCCAATTGTTGCTCTCGCCTACTTCTAGAATAATTGGAGGCGTCAGATATTTGAAGGGGGCCATTGGTTTGTGTTTTCTTATTTAGACAACAGCCTTCCAATATCTTACACATACTTGGGGGAGCAGTGAGTGACTCGACCCCCACCCCTCACCCACTTCCCCAAGGTATTTATGATAAGCAGAGTCTCTTTATTCTCCTGAAAACTGACAGGAATAAGAGAATACAGCGGTACCTTGAGATACAAGTGCCCTAACATACGAGATTTTTGAGATATGAGCCGTCGAGCGAGCAATTTTTGCTTTGAAATACAAGCAACATTTGAGATAGGAGTAATCGCGCGGATTGGCCGGCTGCACACGACCCACCAATTTACCTCGACACCAGCGTCTCATAGTTTCCCACGCCTCAAGGTTATGGAACAATTAAACTCGTATCTCCAGGTACCACTGTAAGTGAACATTCCTGAAAACCTACTTATTCCTTAGTTCTCTGATTTGTTTGAAGTTGGCTTTTTCTGGACTTTGCACGACGAGTCCTTTTTAAGGCATATAGTACCCTCTCCCTATCAGTGGTGGTGCACTTCACATTTGTTTCTTTTTTAAAAATATATTTTATTGATTTTTCACAGGGAGAGGGATAGAAAGTTAGAAACACCGATGAGACCTCAATCAGCTGCCTCCTGCACGCCCCCGACTGGGGATGTGCCTGCAACAAATGTACATGCTCCTGACCAGAATCGAACCTGGGAACTTTCAGTCCACAGGCTGCCACTGAGCCAAATGGGTTTTGTCAACTTCACATTTCTTGCAGGCAGTATGCCCTGCTTGGGATGAAAAGAATGTGAAATTTTCAGCCCAACCATTCTGCCCTTAATACTTGCCATGGAGTGTTCTGGAAGGAGTTATTTTCTCTCTCTGAGCCTCAGTTTTCTCCTCTGCAAACAGGAAGGTAATGCATCCTTTTCAGGGATGATTAGAAAACATTATACAGTGGTACCTCGAGATACGAGTTTAATTCGTTCCGTAACCTTGAGGCGTGGGAAACTATGAGACGCTCGAGTCTCGGTGAACTGGTGGGTCCTGTGCAGCCGGCTGATCTGCGCGATGACTCCTATCTCAACTGTTGTTCGTATTTCAAAGCAAAAATCGCTCACTCGAAGGCTCATATCTCAAAAATTTGGTATGTTAGGGCACTCGTATCTCGAGGTACCACTGTAGTGAAAACACAATGGTTAATGGAGCCCAGGTGTGCAGAGAAGTCCCACCCAGGTGATGGCAGGCTGGTATCCTTACTAAATGACATTGACCTGAGCAAGTGATCCGACTGTTTTTCCTGGTGACTCAGAAACTTGTTCTATTTGACTTGTTGGTTACCCATGGGTGGACTCACATTACTGGTCTAAATCTGTGTATCGTTAGAGCCATAAATTCAGTGCTACATCAACAAGCTAGTGTGCTCATCGCTCATCTATACAGTGGTACCTCAAGATACGAGTGCCCTGACATACGAGATTTTTGAGATACGAGCCATCTAGTGAGCGATTTTTACTTTGAAATACGAACAACAGTTGAGATAGGAGTAATTGCTCGGATCGGCCGGCTGCACATGACCCACCAGTTTACCAAGACTCGAGCATCTCAGTTTCCCATGCCTCAAGGTTACGGAACAAATTAAACTCATATT
>PVJN01001410.1:98471-142892 GCA_004026805.1 Lasiurus borealis
GGTGGCAGGGTAGGGGGCAGTTATAGTGTGACCAGGCCAGTGCGGGGAGCAGTTGCTGGGTGACCAAGCCAGCATGTGAGCAGTTGGTGGAGCTACAGGCCAGTGGGGGGGGCAGTTAGGGGCAACCAGGCAGACTGGCAGTTAGGGGGCAACCAGGCTGGAAGGGGGTTAGTTGGGGGGTGACTAGGCTGGGCACCAAGGGGGTAGTTGGAGGCAACCAGGCTGGTGGGGGGACAGGCAGGCAGGCAGGCAGGCAGGTAGGTGAGTGGTTAGGAGCCAGCAGTCCTGGGTTGCGAGAGAGATGTCCAACTGCCGGTTTTGGTCCAGCAGTTGGGCATTTCCCGAGGGGTTCCTGATGAGAGAGGGTGCTAACCAGGCTGAGAGACCCCCCCCCACTCCCTGTGCACAAATTTTGTGCACCAGGCCTCTAGATTACAATGAGAAAAAACCACTATCAAGCAGACCAGATGCCATCTGTCTTACTAGCACATTATTTCTTGAGAGAAAACCACATGTGAAAAATTTTATAATTCTAAGTTTGTCTCCTAAAGATAGAATCAGAAAAAGAGATGCTGTTGATGTGTTTCAAGTGTGTTACCTTTAGACTCTTTTAGCTTGCTGAACTGATCTTTATAAGAGGAACACGATTCCAGGAAGGCTGCCTGCCACTAGCTACCAGCTCCCTCTGGAGGTGTCTGGATATGGTACGCCAATGTTTGCATGTGTTACTATGGGGATTGCTGTTTGTTGAAGTTCCATAGCTACACTAACCTAGTCTTTGTTCTCCCTGATCATAAGCTTTCTCAGAATAGGGTACAATATTTCATGTTTGGATTTCTACCTATTAAATTATAATATTTCTGTCCTTCATCCTTGAGGGTTTTTTCTTGTTTCACTTGGGTCAGAGATGTGAAAATTCCTCAATGTTTCATATATGCATTTGTAAGAAATATCTGTCATCTTCATTGTGTGTGGATTTCCATAGCTTAATTCTCACAAAATTATATCTACTACTGTATGCTAAGATGCTTAAGACCAGTCTCTGGTCCATAGTACAGCTTCATGATAGTAGTTATCATAAAAAAATTGTTATTTTCCTTTAAGGAGTGATGAAACAGCATTTTAATTCTCTACAGTGAAATCACCACATATGGCTGATCTCATGCTATGGGTAAATTAAACAGCAGCTTAATGTAATCTGATTTGAAAGGTTACTCATAATTCCATCTACCTAAAATTAACTACTTTCCTGACATTCAAACCATACGGAACGCCCCTTCCTTTAAGATGGCCCTTCTAAACCAGAACACAGTCTCATTGCTTCTTTGTGAATTGTAGCACATTGAGCTGTAAGCATGTTAATTATACCAGCCTCTGATTGATGACAGTAAGCCTAGCTATATTACCTCCTGAAAGCTGTTTAACCTCTCCATACCTCAGTCTCTTCATCTGTAAAATGGGGAACATTTCTTAGAGAATTTTTTTGGAAGTTAAATAATACAGTGCAGAGTGTTTAGCACTGTAACATAGCTCAAATATTAATTCCTAATTTATTCTTAAATTTTATTATAAAATATTAATACATATTGTTTCCAGCCGTAGTATCTGGGCATGCTTCTGAAAAGGCAGAGAATACTAAGAGGGAAGTAGGTAATTTGGCAAGGAGCATTAAAATTGCCTACTAAATAAGTCTGATCACATGACATTTTTAGCAAAGACAGTGGTTAATTGAGAGTTAATGTGCTGATAGCAGAGGAAGGAAATGTTGGTGTTTTCAAATGAGGCAGAGTTCACCAAAGCTGGACAACAACTCAGAGGCCATAAGCCAAAGTGATTATTTTAGTTCAGGATCTGACCCTCTCCTTTAAAAACCTACAGACTCGAAGGCACATATATATTAGCCAAAGGGCACACTGGAAATAGGCAAACCTCAGGATGTCAGTATATTAATACTAGAGAGCCAGAGCACAAAACTTGTGCATGGGTGGTGTACCTAGGCCTGGCCAGTGACCAGGGCCAATCTGGGCCTTCCTTCATTCTGTGCTGCCCACTGGTGGTCAGTCCATGTCATAGCGAGCAATTGAACTCCCTGTCTCTAGGTCAAAATCCCAAGGGGACACTTTGCATATTTACCTTTTATACATATAGACTAGAGGCCTGGTGTATGAAATACGTGCATGGGGGTGTGTGTCCCTCAGCCCAGTCTACACCCTCTCCAATTTAGGACCCCTCTCACAATCCAGGACTGTTGGCTCCCAACTGCTTGCCTCCCTGCCTTCCTGATTGCCCTTAACTGCATCTGCCTGCCAGCCTGATCATCCCCTAACCACTCCCCTGCCATCCTGATGGAAGACTAACTGCTCTCCTGCCAGCCTGATTGCCCCTAACTGCCCTCCCATGTAGGCCTGGTCACCCCTAACTCTCGCCCTGCCTCCCTGCTGCAGGCCTGGTCATCCCAACTTCCCTCTATGCCAGCCTGGTCATCCCTAACTGCCTTCCCCTATGAGGTTGATCACCCCCAACTGCCCTCCCTTCCAGACTTCCAGGTCCCTGCCAACTTCCCTCCCATGCTGGCCATCTTGTGGTAGCATCTTGTGTCCACATGGGGGCAGCCATCTTGTGTGTTGTAGTGATGGTTGATTTGCATATTACTCTTTTATTAGATAGGTTAGAGGCCTGGTGCACAGGTGGGGGCCAGCTGCTTTGCCTTGAAAGGTGTCCTGGATCAGGGTGTGTGTTTCCTTGGGGCATGGGGTAGCCTGGGCAAGGGGCCTGTGATAGTTTGCAGACTGGCCACGTTTCCCGATGACCGAAGTGGAGGTCTTGGTATCTGGGATTTATTTATCTTCTATAATTGAAACTTTGTGGCCTTGAGCAGAGGCCAAGGCAGGCCAGGGTGGGCCGGAAGCTTGGCTTCTTCCATTGCCAGGGGCAACCCAATCCTCCTGCTCTCTCCAGCTCAGTGGCTGCCACCATTTTTGTTGGGATTTATTCATCTTCTATAATTGAAACTCTGTAGCCTTGAGTGGAGGCCAGGGCTCGCCAGGAAGCTCGGCTTCCTCCATTGTTGGGGGCAACTCAAGCCTCTGGCTGGCTCCAGCTCTGTGGCCACCGCCATATTTTTGGCTTAATATGCATACTCAATCCTGATTAGCTGGTGGGCGTGGCTTGTAGGTGTAGCAGAGGTACAGTCAATTTGCATGTTTCTCTTTTATGAGATAGAATAGATACTATGGAACCTACAGCCACGAACCCACATCCTTACTTCTCAGCAGTCAGCGTTGTTCTTTGTGATCAGACCAGCCGGGAAGTTAACTCACAGAGGGAAGCTGCTACATAATATTCAAGGGCATGTCACTGCCAGATACCAGAAACACAGGGAATCCATTAGACACTCGCATCCTTGTCCGTTAAATCTGTGATTCAAAGTGGATACAATGTCTGTCACCATCACCTCAGGGCTTTTCCAGAACACATTTTCAAACCCCGGGATATCTGGATGCAGAGGACACTTAGAGAAAGGGTGGGCCTTCATGCTCTAGAGAAGCTGGCGTGGGCCACCGCAGAGGAGAAAATTAACCCATGACATTTGCACGGGAATAAAAAGGAGGGGAGACAGAGAAAGAGTTAAATGCCCTGAGAACAATGAATCGCTTTGTGGCCTCCTCCAGAAGACAAAATCTTGTCGGAAACATTCAAAGACAAGAGACAACTGAAACCTCAGAGCAGGTGAGTAGGAGACGTTTCCTAAGGAATGCACCCTGCTTGCCGCTAGCTGATCAGAGGCCCCTTACTCGAGAAGGCTCCTCAGACACATGCCTGAAAAAAAATAATTGGATGATGTGCCAAGACCGGTTTAGCTCAGTGGCTAGAGCGTCGGCCTGCGGACTGAAGGGCCCCAGGTTCGATTCTGGTCAAGGGCATGTACCTTGCTTGCGGGCACAACTCCAATAATGGGTGTGCAGGAGGTGGCTGACCGATGTCTCTCTCTCTCTCATCGATGTTTCTTACTTTCTATCCCTCTCCCTTCCTCTCTGTAAAAAATCAATAAAATATATTTTAAAAAAATAATTGGATGCGGAAGGTGGGAGGAGCAGCACTATTAGGACTCTTATGACCCATGTTCCTTTTGTACATTTTTATTCCCTTGATTTCCTCCTTACAAATAGCACTTTCGGGGAAAACAGTGAACCGAAACGACGCTAACTACTGGCAGCTGCTCCTCTCATGGATGTTCCTGATTGTGCATTGTTACTCACCACTGCTGTTGACTCTGTTTCCTCCTGATTACAATATTCCGAGGGGGGTTGGGATTCCAAAAACAACCTTCTTCTGGGGAGTGGAGTGCATGTTGTTCTTTCCCGTATTTTTTCAAGGAACTGCCTTTCGAGGCTCCTTCAGGAGGCAGATGTGCCGTTAGTTCTGCCTTGGCGTCAACACGCCGATCCGTGCGAAGGTCTAGGCACCAGGCCTGGCCTCGTGGGTTCAGCTGGGAACTATGTCAACAGGTTCCTCATATTAGAGCTCTCCCCTCCCCCATATTTCATTAGAAAGCACTTTTCTTTGTCAAACATTTTTTTCTTCTCCTCTCTGTAAATTATATAATAGGACACAGCTGGTTTTATGCGCCCATATATGCTGATACAGTGTTGCATATAAATTGCTCCATAAAAACATGCCAAATGGGCAAAAAAACACAACTTAAGCAAAATGATCAGATTAGATTGGCAGATGCTTATATTACACATGTCTGTTTACACTGTGTATGAAAGGTTTTCATGGGTTTTGATTTTCAGATTCAGTAGAGCATCTCGGTTTCTTTTATGCGATTTAAATTACACTAGTTATTATGGGTTTTAGAAAATGTAAGTTAAATTACAGAAATAATCATATGCTTTTGCTATTTATTTTTTCTCATTACAAATCATATCACAAATGTCGTAATAATATACTCCAGGAGCCTGGCTACCCCCAGTCAGTCCTAACCGTAGGTAGCATCACTATTAGCCTAATTGCCCTGCTTTTGGAAATGAGCAAAAAATTAAAAAATAGATAATTTATTAATAATAATAATTAATGTCCCAGTATTATAATTTATTTAAGTATAGAAAATGAAACAAAGAAGACCCCTTTTAAGCCAGGTCACATTGTCTAGCTATTGGTAGGCCATGTTTTAGAGTACTTACTGTGTCATTCCATACAGTTTTTTTTGTTGTGTATTTTTTACTTTTAATTAAAATATTGCATAGTAGCCCTAGCCAATTTGGCTCAGTGGATATAGTGTCGACCTGCAAATCAAAGGGTCCCGCTTGAGTTGCGGGATCAATTCTAATAGGGGGCATGCAGGAGGCAGCCGACCAATGATTCTCGCTCATTCATTCATCATTGATGTTTCTACCTCTCTCTTCTTCATCCCTTCCTGTCTGAAATCAATAAAAATATATTTAAATATGTGTGTATGTGTCTATAATCATAGTATATTCCAAGAAGACTTATTCATACATAAGTATGTATGTATATATATTATATGTATATATAAAATATACTATATACATGTACACACAAACACATATATATATAATATACTATACACAGATATACATATGTGTAATATGCGTATATATGCATAGCATTACTTTGTCTTAATTTAAAATATGTTCAACAATGCAAGATCTAATTAAGTAGATAAAATCAACAGGAGTGTTTTATAGAAACTTATATAGCGGTTTTCCACATCTCATGCAGATTCTTTTTTTAATGTTTGTTTATTTTTAATTATCTTATTGTAAATATTTTTCATTTTTTTCTTTTTAAAGTTTTAGATTCACAACAAAATTGAGGGGAAGGTACAGATTTCCCATACACCCTGCCCTTATGCAAGCATAGACTGGTTTTGTTTATTGTGAGAAGAGGGATTTTTTTCTTTGTTTTAAGTGCTGTCTGTATATCATGGTTACCAGTCTGTCTGTCTATGTACCTACCTATCATCTATCTAATCTATGCCTTTAAATAATTTCTATATGTTTGTAGCTTATTAACTTTATTGACATCTTTTGAGAGGGAGTTTCTGGTATCAGAACTATGCTGTCCTTATAAGACAGGTTGAAAACTGTGCCTCATCAACTTTTAGAAATATTTTGTATAAAATGGATTGTATTTTTACCTTAAAATGTTGGCAGAATTCAGAAGCAAAACCATCTGGGCCTGAAACTTTCTTTGAGGAATGTATGTATACATGTATATATTCCAATTTTTATTTAAATCAAGTGATATGTGGCATTTTCCATTTAAATTTGTTAATCTTGTAATTTTACAGAAAATTTTGTATTTTATCTGGATTTTTAAATTTGTAATAAAGAGACTATTTGAAATTATTCTCTTAAGTGTATGTAGCTTTAATAATGACATTTCTTTTATTTCTGATACTGAAGATTGTGCTTTCTTACTGTTTTTTTAATCAGTCTAGCGAAGTTTATTTATTTTTCTAAAAACTACTTATAATTTTATATTTATTTTTACTTTAAAATATATCTTATTGATTATTTTACAGAGAGGAAGAGAAAGTGATAGAGCTAGAAACACTGATGAGAGAGTAACATGGATTAGCTGCCTCTTGCACACCTCCCACTGGGGATATGCCTGCATCCAAGATACATGCCCTTGATCAGAATCAAACCTGGGACCTTTCAGTCCACTGGCCAACAATCTATCCACTGAGACAAACTGGTCTTGGCCTAGTGCTGAGAGTTCTGTTTAAATCTCTGATAATATCATACACTTGATATTATCCTTTTGCACTTCATTAGTCAATATGTATTTCACATGTTGAATTTCTATTATTAGATACATTCATATCTAAAATTCATGAATGTAATATTTTATTATTTGAATATCTTTCTTTTAATTGGCAATATACTTTGTTTTGGAGTCTATTTTTCCTGATATTAATTTAGTTACTTTACTCTCTTGATTACTGTTTACATGGTATGTGTTTTTCAATCCATTTTCTTTTAAGCTATCTGTGCCAATTTATTAAAATTATATTTGTACTATATAGACATATTGTGGAATCTTTCTTTTGTACATATATTTTGACAGCTTGTAGCTTTTACTTGGAGTGTTTAGTTCAGTTACATTTTATATAATTTTGGTCATGGTTGGATTTAGGTTTATCATTTTAATATGCATTTTTAGTTCATATAATTTTATATTTTCTTTTGTAACAATTAATAGGAAAAAATTTATATTTGCTCATAGGTTTACCATTTCTGAACCTATCAATTCTTCCTGAAAATCTGTATGTCTGTTTTCCACTTTTGTTAGCCTTTATATTTCACACCCACTGTCAATGAATTATCATTGGTTTTCTAATATGAAAATATCTTTATTATGCTCTTTACTAAATATAGACTCCTAGGTTGACAGATTTTAAAAAATTCTTTTAGCACTTAAAAGTTACTGTCTTTTTATGTACACAGTTTCTAATGAGAAGTTAGCAAATATTAAAATAATTGTTCCTCTGTAATTACGATGTTGTTTTTCTCTGCTTTCAAGATTTTGTTTACTTTGGTTTTCAGCAGTTTGATATGACACTTTGAAAGCTTTTTCCAACCTTATCTCTGCTTGAAGTTTAATGGACTTCTCAAACTGTAAATTTATACCTTTCACTAAATTCATGTATTTTTCTATTGTATTATCTTCTTTTTTTCTTCTGTGATTCCAATTACACATAATTTTGACTTTTTAATACCTTATACAGGTCTCTAAGGTTGTCTTTCTATTTTTGCAATACATTTCTTTTTGTTCTTCAAATTGGATAATTTCTGTCAACCTATCTAAACATTCATGGACTTTCCCTCTGTTACCTTTGCTAGAATGTTAAGCACATGTCCTGCTTTGTCAATTCTTTTTAAAAATACTTTGATTTGGTACTTTGCTCACCGTGTTATAATTTTTTTAATATGTATATATTATTGATTTTTTACACAGAGGTAGGGAGAAGGATAGAAAGTGAGAAACATTGATATGAGAGAGACATCGATCAGCCGCCTCCTGCACGCCCCACAATGGAGATGTGCCCGCAACCAAGGTATATACCCCCGACTGGAATCGAACCTGGTCCTTTCAGTCCGCAGGCTGCCGCTCTATCCACTGAGTCAAACCGGTCTCAGCACCATGTTATAATTTTTTTCTGCTAAAATGTTCTAGCATTTGTTTATTACAGACACATTCTTCTTATTTATCAGCGTAGTTACAATGTCAGCATGTTAATCATCCGAAGTCTTGTCTTTTGTATTGCCTTTTTCTTGAAACTTAACATTTTTCTGCTAATTTAGGATTGTACCTCGATTGTATTTTGTGGGGATTCTATATTCAGTTATCTTTTCCTGGAAAATGTTGATTTTTGTTTGTTGGTGTTAGTTTGGCAGGCAATTAACGTGGCTGGACATAAAGGGAAAATTCTCTCTGAGGAGAACAGTTCAGATCTGCTCATTTGTTCTTAAGTAGTAGGTTGCTTTGAGTCGGCTCCAAACCAGTTCTGTGCTTGCAGTTTTCAGATGTCAGCTAGACATGTTTGCAGTTGGTATACGAAACTTGGTTGTCTCTCTTAGGCGCTCTGTCCCAGGATTCCATTTCAATTTCTGTGGTTGCCACGAACTCTTTCATCTTGTGGTTGAATCCAGAAAGTCTGTGTTTCTTTCTGGAGTCTCTGCCTCCCTGCATAGGGTTGACTGTGACCTGACCTTGGACTTCAAGCTGGGAAAATTGATAACTCACTCCACGATGATTCTTTTTCCAAAGTGCCAAATCTCCAGATATATATATATATAAAATATATTTAATTTTGCAAGGTCTTCAGCTCACTGTTATTTTTATATTTCCCCCAATTGTATACGTGTTATATGTGGGAGGGGGAGATCTGATAGGATGTATTCTGGCTGTTCCAGAATCAAAAACTGTACTGTGTCAGGTTTGTTTTGTTTTGTTTTGGTTTGGTTTTTTACTATTTAAACTTGATAAGCAGCCAAAACTGGTTTGGCTCAGTGGATTGAGAGTCGGCCTGCGGGCTGAAAGGTCCCAGGTTCGATTCTGCTCAAGGGCATGCACTTTGGTTGTGGGCACATCCCCAGTAGGAGGCGTGCAGGAGGCGGCTGATTGTTGTTTCTATCTCATCGATGTTTCTAACTGTCTATCCTTCTCCCTTCCTTTCTGTGAAAAATCAATAAAAATATATTAAAAAAACAACAACCACAAACATTATCTAAACTTGATAAGCACGTTGTGGGCATATGTGTATTATATTTTAAAGATACTCTGATTGGTTAAAAATATAACTAAGAGTATATTTGACTTAAATAATTTATTATTAAAGCAATAAAGATTAATAAAATTTTGGCTAGATAACTACCTGGAGCTTACATCCATAATTAAATTAAGTAACTATTTTCTTCTCACTTAGTAACAGCTTGAACTGGATACTATGAACCATTACATTTATGTCACTTTGTAAAATGATGAGTCTTAGTTTATCATACATCTGAAAGCCACCCAGGTATGCTGTTGGGAGCACAGATGTAAATGTAAAGCTCAGTCATGACCCTTCCCCAGGGTCGCTTAAGCCTAGCGAAGACCACGCCAAGAGGCAATAAGATATCAGCACATTATTCCTCATGATATGGCGAAATGGAGGGAGAGATAAAGAAATCAAATGCTAGAAAGACTTGGTCAAGAAACTATAATCAAGACCCTCTTTATACATGATATTTTATTAGCAAAGGCCCTTAAAGGGCATGTAGTATTTTACACAGAGATGTAAAGATGACTACATTTACAAGAGAATAATGTTGACTGATAGGTAGATCAATGTGTAGAATGTTCAGGGAGGAGAGAGGAAATATATTTCAGTAGAATGTAAATTTTTGCATAAAAGCAGTAAATGTTGGAAATGAGGGTTGGGCTGAAATTTGATAAAGGGCTCAAACTATAAGATCGATGTGAACTTGGTGGGTCCTACATTAATACCTGTAATGTAGAATATTGGTTTGTCTACACTGAGTTTTAAGGGGCTGTACTAGGTAGTTATTACAAAAGGAATAAAAAGTTAGAGGGCAATTGTAGTATGGAGCCAGTGGGTGGACATATCCACTAGAGGGGTGACTTTGGGACTGAAAGGAGTAAAGAAGAGCCCTCAATTATATCAGTAGTTGCCAGAGAATTCCATAACTGGTTGGTCTGAAACAGAGAAATTGGGATATTGGCATGAAGGAAGTTTGTAAAGGAAAAATACATTAAGAGTTGAATTTAACAAATGTTGAATATGGAGTGGCAATAAGACATAATCAGCAAAGAGCTGAAACTAAAGGATGGAGATGAGTGTACATACCATGGTTGGAGATACATATTTAGAATCACCTGACTAATTATAATTAATAATAATTAGAGCTAATATGACTATTCTGTATGCTGGGCATTCTGCCAAGTGCTTTTCCCGAATAACCTCATTTGCTCATCAAAACATCTATGTACAAACTAATTTTTTTTTTTTTATCGGAGGAAGCTGAATTTCAGATAAGTTCAGTTTTTCAAGGTCACACACATAATCAGTGACAGATGTAAGATGAAATCCCAAGAAGTCTGACTTTCTTAACATCTATTCTCTATGGAGTCAGAAATCAACTTGATGTCAGGATTCTTTGAAACTGTTGAGTGATATATGGAGTAGGGTAGAAAATGAGAGGCTATAAATAAGATAAATTTGGAGAAGCATGTAGAAAGGATTTGAGAAGTTAAAATTAGCAATGAGCAGCAAGAAAAGGGTTCACTTAATCCAGGTCACCATGGCATGAGCTTGAGTGAACTTTTCATGTGAGAGGGAGGGTTTATCTCCTGCCCAACTTTTCTTAAGGTCAAATATACCAGCTATTTTATCTGCTGCTTCACCTGGCTTCCCTGTCATACATCTTCATCGCCACCCTGCTCTTTTTTCCCATTAAAAATGTCCATTCAATATTATTTTCTATTAGTTTTAGATTACACGATAGTGGTTAGACCATCATGTACTTTACAGGGTATTTCCTCCAATGTTTCTAATACCCACCTGGCCCCATACATGGTTATCACAATACCAAAGGCCCGGTGCACAAATTGTGCATGGGGTAAGAGGGGTCCCTCAGCCCAGCCTATATCCTCTCCCAATCTGGGACCCCTCCAGGGATGTCCAACTGTCGGCCATCCCTCTCACAATCTAGGACTGCTGGCTTCCAACTGCTCGCCTGCCTGCCTTCCTGTTTGCCCCTAACTGCTTCGGCCTGCCATCCTGATCACCCCCTAACCACTCCCCTGCCATCCTGATTGCCCCTAATTTCCATCCCCTATAGGCCTGGTCACCTTTAACTGCCTGTCCCTGCTTCCTGCCCCTTACCCCCCAACTGTTCTCCCCTGTAGTCCTGGGTCCCCTCCCTCACCAACTGTCCTTCCCTGTAGGCCCAATAACCCCTAACTTTCCTCCTCTGCTGGCCTGGTAACCCTTAACTGCCCTCCCCTGTAGGACTGATTGCCCCCAACTGCCCTCCTCTGCTGGCCATCTTGTTGCAGCCATCTTGTGTCCACATGGGGGCAGCCATCTTTGACCCCATAGGAGCAGCCATCTTGTTCATTGAATGATGGTCAGTTTGCATTTTACTCTTTTATTAGACGGGATAGAGGCCTGGTGCATGTGTGATGGCCGGCTGGTTTGCCCTGAATGTTGTCCCGGATCAGGGTGGGGATTTGCTTGGGGTTTGGGATGGCCTGGCCGAAGGGCCTGTGATAGTTTGCAGACCGGCCAAGCCCCCAGGCAACCCAAGAGGAAGCCCTCGTATCTGGGATTTATTTGTCTTCTATAATTGAAACTTTGCAGCCTCGAGCAGAGGCTCCCTGGCCACAGCCATCTGGATTGGATTAATTTGCATACTTGTTCCTGATTGGCTGGTGGGCATGGTTTGTGGGTATGGCAGAGGTACGGTCAATTTGCATTTTTCTTTTTTATTAGTGTAGATTATTGACTGTATTCTCTCTGCCGTAATCTACATCTTTGTGACTATTCTGTAACTATTCACTGGTATTTCTAAACCCCTTCACCTGTTCACCTGGTCCCCCAAACCTCTGTCCTTTGGCCACCGGCAGTTTGTTCTCTGTATATATGAGTCTGTTTTCAGTTTGTTCTTTAGATCCCCTATATGAGCGAAATCATGTGGTGTTTGTCACTCTCTGACTGACTTATTTCACTTAGCATCTGCCCTCGGGTCCATCCGTGCTGTCGCAAAAGATAAGATTTCATTCTTTTTTATGGCAGAGTATTTCCCATGGTGCACATGTACCGCCGCTATTTTATCCGCTCATCTGGTGATGGGCACTTGGATGACTTGTGTATCTCGGCTCCTGTAAGTAATACTGCAGTGAACCTATGGGCGCATATATTCTTTTGAGTTAGTGTTTCTTGTTTTTTTTTTTTTTTTTCAGAAATATACCCCAGGAGTGGAATCACAGAGTTGTTAACAGTCACCTGGCTCTTGATAACCTCTCGCTTTTTTTTTCTTTCGATTGCTCACAGCTTCTAATGTGATGGCATGGCCGCTTTTCCACACAGGCCTTTCCCTCCCCACATGCAGCATCACTGAGCATAGACCATGAGTGTTAATAAAATGTCATAGGAACAGTTAAGGCAAGGGTGAGTTTCAGGAAATACATTCATATTACTATATAGGTTTAGACCTAGTATACACAATTTTCTCATCAGCCTTGGTTCTAATCTGCTTCTGTGTGGCCAGGGCAGCGCATTCGGCCTGCTCAAATCCTCCAGGCACCCTCGTTTCTCTGCCGCTATTATGAATTGATTGCTGGCATCATAGAAAAATGCTTTTCGTTCGTTATTGGTTAGCTTTTGGTTTTTGATTTATCGTGCACTCAAATAATATTTGATGGAATGCTTACACACAGCCCTAGGATTAACCCACTCAAAGATCGCTTGGAGATTTTTATCCTTTTTTTTAAAAAGTGAAAATACAGAGCTCTTCAGCAGGAATTAAACATTCTATTTGGGCTAAAAGCAATTAAGTAGTCAGTAGACCATACCCTTTCCCTCCACTTTCACATGTCCACCCTATGATAAAGGGAGAGACAACACAGAATGTCAGACCTGCAAGAGATACAACCAAGTATGGACTTCTCTTGGTTTACTGAGTTCTCCATAAGTGATGGCCATTGGACATTCTAAAAACTACCCCCATGAGAGAAGAGAGACTGTATTTGGGTTGCTTAGTTCTGTTTTACAAATCTGCTTCCCTGTTGTGTAGACTTAACCATGTCAGTTAACAATGACACTCCTCCTGAAAAAGTGAAAGGAATGATGGTTTCTTATATGCAGGACTTGGTCCAGAAAGATCTAATTTGTGCGTGTAGCTCTCTGCGTGGCCATGTTTGGTTTCTGCCAGAGGCCTCTCTGCACCAACCAGCTATTAATTACAAGCATGTTGCGTCAGGCATTTTTGAAGGGAAGTGCCCGATAATTAATGCCAGGTCCAGGATATTAACCAGCTCCATCTGAAGCACCGAGACCTTTTCCTCTCATAATAGTCATCAAACACAATAGCTGGCATTTTAAATATTTAATAAAATATGAATAATAAATAACGCTGTAAATAAAAGGTCAGAGGCTGGCCTAACACCGGGGAACTCTCGCACTCGAGGGGACCCGTGGCCGCGGTATGTTTTCCAGGCAACTGCCCCGTGTGTCTCCGGGGGACGGACGGACTGACCCGAAAGTTCTCGCCCGTTTGGGCTGATTTGGTTTTAGGAAAAATAGGCTGCTCACATGTTTGCACTCTGGAGACACCCTGGAGCCCCAGTCTCCATTAAAGGAGAAAAAAAATATTAAATGGCTTAATCTCCAGGGTCATCTTTTTGTTTGTATTTCAAAGTAAGTGATACAGTGTGCAAATTCTGCTAGACCTAATCTTTGGATGTTGTGTGTGGGGGTTGGGTGAAATACTGTGTCATTTCGGCCTCTACCCTAGAGGAGACCGGCTTTAGTGCCCCCAGAATTTGTGATTCCAGTCCCAGATGGGAGGAATTGTAGATGGCATACACATAAGCAAGAAAATGGGTGAGCAGAATTGATGTAAGGTGGTAGCCAATAAAGCCAGTGGTAAAGTAAATGGTCCTACAGTCTTTTTTAAAAAAATATATTTTATTGATTTTTTACAGAGAGGAAGGGGGAGGGATAGGAAGTCAGAAACATCGATGAGAGAGAGACATCGATTAGCCACCTCCTGCACGCCCCACAGTGGAGATGTGCCCACAAGCAAGGTACATGCTCCCAACCAGTACCGAACCTGGGACCTTTCAGTCCACAGGCCGATGCTCTATCCACTGAGCCAAACCGGTCTCAGTAATGGCTCTACTGTTGACGCTGAAAAATGACACCTTCCCTGCTGATAGTTGCCGGCCAGTCCAAATTTGAGAGTTGGTCCTGCACTCCTGTTTCCCATAGTTAGTATAGTTTTGTGCCAGTGGCTAGTGTAGTACCATCACAGAGGCATAAAACACACACTGGGCAACCATGATTTTTTTTTTTTTTTGACCTTCTACTCTTTTCTGTTGAAACTTCTCATTTGGGGTTCATTTCACCTTTTGACTTTGCTGGCTTATTTTGTGCAGTTAAATGTAGGTCAGTTTTGCCTAATACTTGACTTACTTTTTAAATGTTGCTTGAAGTTGCATTGAAGTTTTGTAGCAAAACAGAATCCGGACTCTATTGTAAAGACTGTAGAGAACACAGTTTGCTTTGTGCAAGTTGAGTGGCAATGCATGCCCAATCAGGGAATTTCTTTTTTTTTTTTAAATATATTTTATTGACTTTTCATAGAGAGAAAGGGAGAGAGACAGAAAGTCAGAAACATGGATGAGAGAGAGACATCAATCAGCCGCCTCCTGCACACCCCACTGTGGAGATGTGCCTGCAAGCAAGGTACATGCCCCCGACCAGAATCGAACCTGGGATCTTTCAGTTCACAAGCTGATGCTCCATCCACTGAGCCAAACTGGTCTCAGCAGGGAATTTCTAATGAATTCATCTCAAGTTAAGCTCAAATATAATTCCACGTGTATTACTAAAACTAGTATCTCCTGCAGATCTCATGCACTCTAAATACTCAGATTTCATGTTAAGGGCATAGGGAATATTGAGAGTTGAATGGTGTACTATATTCAAATACAGTCTAAAACAAAGAAGTTAAAAAATTCAAATGCTCTCTAGTTTTCTTTACCTTTTTCCATTATTTATTCTGAATTGTATTTTATAGCAAAATGTTTAAAAAACCTGAAACACAAACAACATATGGATGACTAAATATTTTGTACGCTTAATGATTTATTAGTATTTTGCTTTGTATGAAATTCTAATCACCAGATATGTTTGTCACCGCAGATGGGACATACAAGCTACTGGTACCTCAGGGGATTAGAGAATCCAAACATCTGTAACAAGGGGAGGAAAAATAAATCCAACTGCAATATACTAAGTTTTTAAGAATGAATTAATGAAAAATAATGAATAGAAATACAAGTTTGTTATGGAGGCCATCTTGTATTTATAATTACTGAGAAGCTATACTTGCTTCTTTATTAGAAATCTTTATTAGAAATCTTTATTCTTTCCTTTAAAATGTAATTATATATAAAAACACAGTCTAGATAGAAGTTGAAGAAATAAGCAATACTCTTCATTCCATTTTCAGTTGGAAAGTGTGGAACTGAGAGGAAAACTTGCCATAATTAATGCAGTCCACATCTTAGGCTATTTATACAATTGAAACACCTGGTTTATAATTGGCTGTTTCACTACATTCAACCAGATATTTTCTAAACATACAAAAACCCTACTAATTGGAAAACACGTAGAGGGAAGGGTTGTTTTGATTATGTGAGAATTTACAGGATTAACTGAAAGGAGTGAGGGATATTGGGCCTGAAATATATATTGCCTCTAGGATGTATAGAGCCATTTAGTTGCTTGGAAAAGACTTGATATATACTCCTGTTCTCATGACTTGTCTGCTTTTGCTAGCACCAAGTACAAGGGAATAACAGATTAGCATTTGGTTCTGATGACTAATTTGCTGATTTATTCACGTAATTTTAATTTTTAAAAAGTGTTTGGAGGAGTCTGCTAAGAGATGGGATAAGTTGAAAAAATCTTACAGTCAGGTGGAGAAGATAGATAGATGTGTAAACATTGGTTACCTCGCAGAACAGACTTTGCTTTGTTATAAATTCTAATATATGCAGAAATACTTTTCTGTGAACTTTTTAAAGCTGTATGATCTAGTTTAGGCATATTTGGAGTATTGCCTTTGAAAATAATATCCTTAATGGAGTTCGGGTTTGGGTAGAGAAAGAGATGCTTAATCACTAACACAATGAAAAGCGTAACATGATTGCAGGGTTCTGAGGCAGGCCTGGTGGAGTCTTCTAATAAATAACTCCTTCAATGCTCAGTGACTCAATGTTCACATCCAGAGCATGTATATGACCATAACATTGGCCTTACAGAGTTATTTTGAGGATTAAAATACTTTATGTATTCAAATACATGTTTGTATTTAAGCAGGCATGTGTGTATACATGTACATATAATTTGATCAATACATGTACATAGATATCACTATAGCTAAACCTACAATATCTTTCTCATTTTCTATATCTTAAAACACATTGTAAGTACTGTATATAAGTTTTATCAATTATCAATTATTATTTCTGGAGCTTTGGAAATACAGTATGTATAAAGCATAAAACATAAGAAATAAATGTTATACTTTGAAAATTCCTATGATTTGATGAAAGTTGATAATAATTTTTATTGTTCAGTGTTAAGGGTTATAATCTTTGGTTCCTGTAAGTTAGAGATGAAACAGGAAAAATTACTTCTTGAATCTGGAGAATCTCATTCTAAATTGGTAAATATAGTAATTCTGTAACTGGACTTCAATCAGGACCATACATAATTTATTGGATGGACAGTCCCTGTGGAGGGACACCTTTAAAAATGAGACTTCTATTCTCCAAGAGTCCATGTACCTTCAACACACACACACAAACACACACATACACACACACACGGCATCTGGTTGTGGAATGGTTTACTCTTCTAATATTCCATAATTTTACTTTCTCTGATTTAATTGGACTTCAGTGAAAATCTTAAATATTTTGATAATAGAATAGATAATCTTATTCCTTTTAACCCACAAAGATTGTTGTAAGGTTTATTGTGGACAGTTCACAAACTATAATGGTTCAGAGGAATGGTTCTAATGGACTAATAGATCTTTTTGTGCTATATATATATATATATATATAATTTTAAAGTAGATTTATTATCTGAGTACTTACTCAATTGGAGAAGGGATCAGCAAACTAGGTCAGTGGACCAAATCCAGCCTGGCACCTGTGTTTTCAATCAAGTTTGATTTGAGCACAGCCATTCTCATTCTTTGCTGCATTGTGTAGAGCTGCATTCATGCACCGATGACAGAGTTAAGCACTTGTTGCAATAAAGACCTAAAACATCTACTTCTGGACACCTTTGAAAAATAAGTTTTCTGACTCTTAGAGACTCAATA
Organism: Lasiurus borealis; assembly: GCA_004026805.1. Lineage (NCBI taxonomy): Eukaryota > Metazoa > Chordata > Mammalia > Chiroptera > Vespertilionidae > Lasiurus > Lasiurus borealis. Next base: position 116,135 of record PVJN01001410.1, read on the forward strand.
TGAACCAACTCCATTAGACTAATGACCATTTTTAAAATTTATCTCCATTTAATTGTATCTTATCATAGAACAAGACCATTTGCTGTCCAAACACTTCTATGTCTCTTGCTGATACTTAGTTTTATCATATGGCAATGTTCTACAAATCCAAAGCGGCAAGGTTGCAAAGCTACATTGTCAATCTTGCATAAAGCCATAGGATTTTATAAGTAGATGGCAGTGATATTGGAGAACTGTTCTAATAATTTGCAAAGCCATTCATTAACATGGCAGCACCTGGCATTTAGAAGAGTTAACTATCTAAAAAGTTATCTGCTAAGGAAATGGACAAAAATAATGAAATGTTTGGCGCTTTAAAAGCATACGATTTAGCCGAAACCGGTTTTGTGCAGTGGATAGAGTGTTGGCTTGCGAACTGGAAGGTCCTCCGTTTGATTCCGATCAAGGGCATGTACCTTGGTTGTGGGCACATCCCCAGTGGGGGGCGTGCAGGAGGCAGCTGATCAATGTCTCTTTCTCATTGATGTTTCTAACTCTCTTTTCCTCTCCCTTCCACTCTGTAAAAATCAGTAAAATATATTTAAAAAAATAAAAGCATATGATTTATTGTTTAAATATCAGAGTTGAGTTGAGTGGCCCTTGGGAAACTTAGGAAGCCCTGAAATGTTTTGGATAAAGATATTTTAATGGTCATAAAAAAGTTAATTTTAAAGTGAAAACTATCATTTTATGGTATCACAAATTATTAACAGAAAACAATGTCCTGAAAACAACTGATCTGTGAATGAATGGGTAATTATAAATGTAATCTAAATATTCTAAGTTAAAAAAAGTAACTGTTACTTTAGCATAGAATTCTAGAAGATTTAAGTAGGCATGTCATGATTTATCAATTACTCTAAAACACACACACACACACACATATATACATATATATATATATCCATATATATCCATATACACATGCACACACACGCATATATATATACACATACACACATAGATATAGATACAGATATAGACATAGGTATAGATATAGATATAGATAGAGATAGAGATAAACACACACACACATACATAGGCTAAAACATGAGTTGCAATCAGAATTTTGGGGAAACACAGATACATTTTTTGTATGAATGTTCCAACTCTTACAACATTAGTCTGCTGTTACATAGTGTTTCCAAGAAACTTTTAAAGTAGAAGTCTAAATTTTTTCACATTCCTTCTTGCTTTGAATATAGCTTAATTTGGCTGAAGCATCAACTTTTCTGATTGTCAAACCATGGCTATTTTACATACTATTTTAAAAGTAGGAACCAGGAACAAAGAAAATAAAAACACACATGAACATAGTACTTGGTATTTTATAAATGAGAAAAAAAATATAATCGGGCATTATCTTCCAGGATATAAATATTTTCAGGAAATCTTATTGCCAAATTTCTAATCTCTAGATGCAGTTAAAATTTGGATTTTGTTTGTATTTTCTCTATGTGTGCATAAAATGTTGCACATATTTGAGAGCAAGCACAAAATGTCTCCAGATTATTTTTCTGGCTGGCGGTAATCACTTTGTCTACCTTTATGCTACCCTTTACCTTTGGAGGGACTGATAATCATGCAAATCCCTGTGCTAACTGTGTAGACGGGAGATAATTTGGCCAGTGTAAACTCCGGTAGGACAGAAGATTAGGTGGCAATAGTTTCTCTTTGGCTTATTTAATCACCATGGGAACAGCTAAGGGGGATCCAGGATTTGGACTCTCTTATTTGTCTAAATTTTGAACGGTGAGGAGTTTGTTAAATTGATACAGGTGCCAATTATTACTCAAACAGCTCAATCCCAGACTCAGTTAAAAAAAATAATCATCCTAAGGAAAACATACCTGACAGATTTTTCAACTTAAATGATAGATAATGTCACAGATGTTTTCTCATATCAGAGGCAACACATAATTTTCTCCGCTTTCTGGTGTTATGAATGGCATTTAGTTTAAAGTTTTCTGTCTTTTCTGGCACTCCCAAGTGAGTTAATATTCGCGTTTTGCAAGGAGGTTTGCGATCATGACAGAAAAGGTTATGTCCTTCAGAGACGGATTTCTATGCCCAGTGAGGTCTCACTAGGATTTTATCAGCACTGACTGAGATATGCTGCTTCGTGCCAGATAAATGTGGCCACTGTCTTCAAGTTCAGTTGAAAGTAAGTTTCGTTTACATCGGGCTTTGTACCTGATAATTGTTGATGTGTTAGTTATTTTCATTAAAAGCAGTTAACAAGAAAGGATTCCACATTGTACATGGGCACATTCTTTTTTTTAATGCTGCAACCCTTTAATTAAATCTTTATTATTCAAATTATTACATTTGTCTCTTTTTTTCCACTCCATAGCTCCCCTCCACCCGGCTCCCACCCCTATCTCTACCCTTACCTCCCCCGCATTGATGAGTCCATAGGTGTATGATTTTTGTCCAGTCTCTCCCTGTACACCCCTCCCCTCTTTCCCCCTGAGAATTATCAGTCCACTCCTTTTCTGTGCTCCTGATTCTATTGTATTCACCAGTTTATTCTGTTGATCGCATTTTTAATTCACTTAATTTTTAGATTCACTTGACAGATATGTATTTCTTGTTCATAATTTTTTATCTTTTACCTTTTTCTTCTTCCTCTTCTAAAAGAGTACCTTTCAGCATTTCATATAATCCTGGTTTGATGTTGATGAACTCCTTTAGCTTTTTCTTATCTGTGAAGCTTTTTATCTGCCCTTCAATTCTGAATGATAGCTTTGCTGGATAGAGTATTCTCGGTTGTAGGTTCTTGCTATTCTTATAACCAACATTCTGTTCAGTTTGACTTCGACACAGCGTATAACAACAGCGTTTGCTACTGTGGGCAGGCATATTATATGGCCTGTTTTTTTTTTTTTCCTGACTTACAAATTACATTCTCTACTAAAATGTTAGCTATCTCAGATGCTCATGGCTAAACCCACAATCAAAGAACACATATACAATGCACACTGAGCTGGGTTGAAGAATCGTTTTTGTCCATGAGCCATGAAATGTGTCATGGCGAAGTGCTGTGCTAAGACAGATAACATGGAATGTCATTGTACCAATAAAACTGAACGATTCCGTCCTGAAGGCATCACTGTTCTTCTAAGCAAGAAACATGTTCACGTTTCTTCAACAGAGGACACCGATCCCAGTTCTTAGCTTTTCGGGGTTTACTAGGATTAATGCTTTAATAAGATTGTGCCCAATAATAATAATATGTCTTCTCTCTTCATGGAAAGGCAAGCTCATTCATTTGCTTATCTGGGTATTTCTGTCATAAAAGGGAAGGTTCTGGCTTGGCCAGTGTGGCTCAATGATTGAGTGTCAATCACTGAACCAGGAGATTCTGGTTCCATTCCCGGTTGGGGCATATACCATGGTGACAGACTCGATCCCCACTCTGGATCCTGCAGGAGGCAGCCAACCACTGATTCTCTCTCATCATTGATGTTTCTAATATCTCTTTCTCCCTTTTCCTTCCTCTCTGAAATCAATTAAAAATATTGAAATAATAAAAGGGAAAACTCTTAATTAACAACACAGTTGCAAATGAACTGAAGAAAATTTCCAGATTCTGACCTTGGTTAGATGCATTATAAGAACTTTAGTCAGTTCTTGCCATCTCTCCATTTCTAAACCCGCCCAGGCACCTACTACAGTGCATCTTGGTCCCAAGAAGATACTGGAGCAGTAACACTAATGTTTTATAAAATTCAGCCCCAAATTCTGATCTAGCCTCTTAGCATATCGGATGTGGGCCCTCCTTGGGTATTTAAAGCTTCTTTGATAATGTGTGGTGTGAGATTCAACTGGAGGGGCTCATGGAGAGAGGCAGGACCACCTGATGGTCACCAGCTGGAATTGAAATGTCCTGGTCATTTTTATGCCGTTTCAATGATATTACCCCCTGTGTTTTAGATTCCTTCTCTGTAAAATAATAATTGGTATCTACTTCATATCCATGAAGGACTTAAAAGAGTACATCTAAATCTCACATTCATATCAATATCCTAGAAAACGGTCAGGCAAATAGCAGACACTAGTAGTAAATGCCAGCTGGTGTTGTTATAAACCATCATTCAATGACGTGATTATATATCCCTGCTTCCTAGAGTCCTTCGAAGGTTTGTTTGGATACCCTAACAGTCCAACAGCCCCTGAGGGGTCCTGGATTGCCAGAGGGTGCAGGCCAGGCTGAGGGTCCCCGCCATGCAGGAATCCATGCCCCGGGCTTTAGGGTTCTATAAATGGCTAACGATCTGACCCACCGAGGCATCCAGCTTCATCTTGCTCACTCTACTACCCACTACTAGGCCCCATACAAAGATTCTTTTCTTCTGCTCTTGTAATGACCTGTGTGCCTTCCCGCTTTTATGCATCTTCGTAATCTCTGGCTATAATACCCTCTACTGCTGTGTTTGCCCACAAGGCAAAAGTGCCAAAAGTCCACTAGAACCTCCTTGAAGGTCGTATTCTTGTTCCCCACGCTGCGTAAACAGCAACAGGTACCTTCCAGGTGTAATGAATAAACCTCCATGCTAAACTGGGGTCAGGTCCTGGGGTCAGGGTTTTATTTATTTCTTGTCTTTTTTAAAAAATTATTTTTATTACGGACATTTTTCTCTTTTTTTTAAAATAAATCCTTATTGTTGAAAGTATTATATATGTCCCTTCCCCCCTCATTGCCTTTTCCCAACTCCACCCCACCCCTAAGCCTTTACCACCTGCTGCTATAAAATGTATTGGGTTGACATTAACTAGTAAGATTATGTAGACTTCAAGTATACATTTCTAGGATGCGTATTCTTCATATCCCATTGCGTGCCCACCACCCAAGGTCAATATGCTTCCATCACTATATATTTTAGGCCTTCCACCCTTTACAAACTCCCAAACTCCTTCCCCACTGTTATTTCTGTTTCCGAGTTTTTGTTTGTTTTTCTTGTTTGTTTGTTTGTTGCTTTCAGTTTTACACTCTGCATTTGAGAGAAACCATGTTATTCTTACCTTTTTATGTCTGACTTACTGGACTTCGTATGATGTTCTCACAATCCATCTATGTTGTCGCAAATGGCGGTATTTCATTTTTTGTTATGGCTGAGTTGTATTTTATTGCATGTAGTTATGCATCTATACCTTATCTTCTTTATCCAATCAGTTATTAAAGGGCCCTTGACCTGTCTCCATGTCTTGGCCACCATGAGTAATGCTACAGTGCACATAGGGACGGATATGACTTTGCAAATAAATGTTTTCACATGTTGGGGAGGGTCTTAATTTATCATCATAGGTATTATAATTCCAGAGACCAGCTTCTTTTTTGGGTTAATTTTCAGCTGAGGATCTTCCCTTCCTCCCCCCATTGATTTATAGAGAGAGTAGCAGGGAGGATTGGAAGGGGAGACAGAGGAGGTAGAGAGAAACATGATGTGAGAAACTTGATTGATTGCCTCCCTCATGCGCCCTGACCTGGGCCCGGGATGGGGCAATCCTGCAACCCAGGTACATGCTCTTGAATCTGTGACCCTTTGGTACACAGGCCGATGTTCTAACCACTGAACACACTGGCCAGGGCATAGAGACCAGGTTCTTAACCACTGTGACACTGTGCCGAGTCAGGTCTAAGAATGGGGGATTCTCAGGTATTTGTGGTCACTGTGTCTTATCCTTAGACACAAGTTGCTTAGTATTCCTACCTTTCAAATGATTGAGGTTATTGTCTCTACGTATTAGAATAGCATTTACAGGTAAAATAATAACTTAATCATTGGCATGCATGTGGCTTACTAGTCATGTGTTTATATATATATTGATAGACATTCCCACACCCCTTTCAGTCATATATCCCACTTCTACCTTTGCAAATTGACACGTGGTGTATCTTTTCCCCACATTTCTTCCCTAAAAATATTTTCACCTCCTTTCTGCCTCTTAGTATCCCATCACTTTTTCACAGCCAACCACTGCTGTGCATTGATAAAGTGGCCGACTTTCTATTCCGGCTTCGTGCTTGCACACAGCTTTCACATTATACCTGGCGATCATTAGTTTTTAAAGGGTTTTATGCAGGTGTCTTTCAGACGATATTGAATGTTGGTGATTCGTTCCTAAATAAATCAACTGGCGTTCAGACAAGTGGGGAATATGAAAAACATCCCTGTTCCCAAGCAACACGTGCCTATTGTCACCTACCTTCCCGGGATCTTCTTCTAAGAGACCGTTGGCGTTAAGATTCTTAGCAAGTTCTTGAATGATCATAATGCACTGGATGGTAGATGGATGCAATATGGAGTTTAATGAATAGGAAACATTTGTATGAAAATTCCCTCTTCTCTTAGGAGCTTTATAAACATGATACCTTGAAAGTGTGTGTGAGGGGGTGGGTCTGCCATGGATAGCATGACTTAATTCCACTTTCTGTTACCACTGTTTGAGGTAATTTCCCATCTATTTCTTATCCGTTGGCTAACGTTGTTTGCAGGGGGAGTCTTTATAGAATCAGAGGCTCTATGAGATCAAAGGGACTTTGAGAGGTCACGGTGTGGAAGTACTCCCTGCGTGCTGTCGTGAAAGATGGCTAAATCTTTACATTTACAGAAGCGGCAAGCCAGGATGCTCTATTTGTTATTCATTTGTATGATCGCTAGGCAAGCTTTCATTTTTTTTTTCTTTTTGGCCGTTTCTCTCTCCAATTCTTTCTTCCTTAAGCCTAATGTATTGCATCTTCCCCAATTCAATCATGTTTAGATATTTTTTCTGAAGTTCTTACAATGCTGACATATCTGGATGGACAGCACCCATGTGCAGGCATTGTCACATGTGCACTAAACTGAGTGCCGAGCTGCATGACCTTGGGTAATATCTGTCTTCTTATACCTCTCTTCTTCCTTTCCAGAGTAAGGTTTGTATTGATGGCTAAAGTCCCATAATCTGTAAACATGAAAAGAAACCGGGGAGATGATAATAAACATGTCAGGTCTTAAGACTGTTTCAAGGGCTAATGGACAACACTTACTGTATTTTCCAGCATATAAGACGACTGGGCATATAAGACGACCCCAACTTTTCCAGTTAAAATATATAATTTGGGATATACTGGTCCTATAAGATGACACCCGGCATATAAGACTACCCCCGACTTTTGAGAAGATTTTCCTGGGTTAAAAAGTTGTCTTATACACCAAAAAAATACGGTAATAAGAAGATAGACTGATGGCTAGCCAATAGTTTTTCTTTTGTTTGATAGCTGTCACTAATAAACTGTTCATTTAATCCTGGAAAAGTAAATTTAATGAATTCAGAATATGAGAAATAGTTTCTACTTGCCTGCACACCTTAACAGTTTCAGATGCACTTGGGAGGTATATACAAAGCACCAGGATTCCTATGTTTAGTGTCTGTGTAGGAGGCCAACTCACTAGTTGATATCCTCCATTAGCACCTAAAATAAGCTTGGTGATCCTAAATACTCTCACTATCCTAAATACAACTAACTTGGCTGTTAGTTGTATATTGTATTTTATTTTATTGATTATTTTTAAATATTTTTATTGATTTCAGAGAGGAAGGGAGAAAGAGGGAAAGAGAGAGAGAAACATCAATGATGAGAGAATCATTGAATCATTGATCGGCTGCCTTCTGCATGCCTCCCACTGGGGATTTAGCCCTCAATCCAGGCACGTGCCCTTGACCATAATTGAACCTGGGACCCTTCAGTCTGCAGGATGATGCTCTACCCACTAAGCCAAACTGCAAGTGATATATATATATATATATATATATATATATATATATATATATATATAATATTTTAAACGGAACAAATGTTTTTGTTTTTTTAATATATATTTTATTGATTTTTTTACAGAGAAGAAGGGAGAGGGATAGAAAGTCAGAAACTTAGATGAGAGAGAGACATCGATCCGCTGCCTCCCGCACACCCCACACTGGATATTTGCCCGCAAGCAAGGCACATGCCCCCGAGCAGAATTGAACTTGGGACCCTTCAGTCCACAGGCCGATGCTCTATCCACTGAGCCAAACCGGTCTCGGCTTTTTTTTTTTTAAATACATCCTATGCATGTGTTGAGACCTAGAAAACACACTGCTTGAATAATCAAATAAGTAAGTATTACTTCTTAGGATTTGAGGGCTTTGTTTTTGGGAATATTATGTTGATATATATACATATACATTGAGTGGCCAGATTATTGAATGCATAATAATCTGGCCACTCAGTGTATATCTTATATAATATCCTATATAATAAGAGGATAATATGCAAATTGTCTCCTTGACAAGGAGTTTAACCAGCAGGCTGGTTAGCCAACCGCCAATGTCCCTTGCCCCTGGCCAGGCTGGCCAGACCCCACTCATGCACAAATTCATGCACTGGGCCTCTAATATATACATACATATACTCAGAGCATTCAGAGATCATAGAAATCTGGCCACTCAGTGTGTATCTACCCTAATAAAAGAGAAATCTGCAAATAGACGGTACCTCTGCAAAGCCCAGCAGCCAATCAGGAGTGAGTATGCAAATTAACCCAAAAAAGATGGTACTCTCAGCCACAGATGGCAGTGCTCAGTCCCCTCAGCCCTGTGGGGTCCCTGGTCCTCTCAGCATTGCCGGGAGGGCAGGGAGTGGTGGGTAGGTAGCAGGGCATCCTTGGCACGGTGGCAACAGGGAAGACCCTTAGGCCTGGCAGATTGAGTCTGGACAGCAGGATATGGGGACTTACTTAATGCAGCAGTGAGCCCCCCGAGGCTTGGCAGACAGATACAGAACCCTGACAGCAGGGCATGGGAGATTCATCTCCATGGTTGAGATGAAGTCCCTAAGCCCTGCAGAGAGCAGAGAACCACAGGGAGTGGTCCTAAGCCATCAGTAGGACATCCCCTGACAGCTCCTGGATTAGAGAGGAAGGGTGCAGGTTGGGCTGAGGGACCCCTCCCATGCACAAATTTGGTGCACCCAGTCTCTAGTGTTTATATAAGTGTCAATGCATTTTTATAAATATCATAAATCAGGTCTCAAAAATTCTTGTAAAAACATTATGCAATTATTTTAAAAGCATGTAAATTATTTACACAGACTTATTTTTTCTTGCTGTATTCAGTGATCACCTGGTTTAAATCAGATCAGATGTTGCAAGATCTTAGATTGACTTGGACTCAGCCCATAAAAGTAATGAGACTATTTTTGAACCATTTTCCAGAGATTCAGATAAAAATTACTGCACTCTTTTCTTTGTCAGCAATATATTACTAATGAGATTTGTCCTCAATATCTTTCTCCCATTCTCTTTTAACATACTACTTTCCCCTTAACAATTTACTTACATTAGCTATCATAATAAGTCGCTAGAAAAATTGTTTCCCAAATTTAGCCCTTAAAGGATAGAAATAAGTAGAAATCGGGGTTTGTAAGAAAGCATTTTAGGCAGTCTGACCGTACCCTGCCCCTATTTACCTTATTTCCAGGGATATTTTGCATGGTTTTCTGGATGTTAATGGGGATCCAAGCGGGCGTGCCTTCATGGCCAGGAATCAGAGCTGTAGAGAAGAGGCCTCTGATATAAGGGAACTCTGCAATCAAAGGAAAGCTGGCTTCCCCCCTAAGATTTTCCTGGGAATAGTATCTGAGCAGAGGAAGGGAGCATGTACAAGGTAGAGAGACTGGACACTCAGCGACTAGTCATGACTAAACTGGATATTTTTAGAAATACTTACAGGAGAAATATTGAGGTGGTTGCATTTTTTTTTTTTTACTTTTGGAAGCTTAGAACCAAAGGAAGAAAGAGAGTTGAGAAATGAGTGTCAGGGACATGAATTGTGTAGTAGAATCATGATTCAGTGTGCCATATATTAGAAGCGACTAGGTGTGTGTGTGTGTGTGTGTGTGTGTGTGTGTGTGTGTGTGTGTGTGTGTTTCGGGTCTTTCTAACCAACCCAATTAATGATAGGGGGTTTATGTTTTACTAGTAATTTCCTCAGGTTTTTAACCCAGGAAAGGATTTGTACATTATACTCATTGAGTCAGATTGCAATAAATAATTTAGAAAGTGATTTTGTCATGAAACTCTTATCTAATCAGAGAAACAACAAAATTCAGTATTCCCTAATTTTGCTTTTCTGGATATTTTTGTTTTGATTTCACTGAGTTCTTTTAAGGTATGATTAATACAAACACTGATAAGTCAAATACATGATTTCTCTGTAAATGACAGTAATTTTGGGGTTACGTTTGCTTAACTGTTTTTATCTGAGTTTTAGTCTAGCATATTTTTATTATCTTTACTTTTTTCACTTCAGAACAAACCCATCCTCCAAATAATAACAGGTTTCTTTAGTGAAAAAGAAGGATAGGATAAATCCTGCAAGTAAATCTTACTCAGTAATGGTTCTGTTGAAGTAAAATGCCATTTTAAAGGTCTGATCAACATTTAAAATAAATATATATTCTATTAGAGACTTAAATTATTTTGGAAGGGTGTTTTTGCATACTATGTATTAAATAGTTCAAAAATCATAATACTCTATCTCCTCCTCATACATTACTGAATGTTCCTAAATGTTGTAATACTCATTATCTTATTTGGTTTTGACAATGCACTTGAGTTGGTTTTGACAAGCTTTGACCTTGTGAAAGAAAAAAAATGTGCTATTATAATGGACTAATTGACAAAAAAAATTGCAAAGCCTATATCTGTAGAGCAAGGCAAATATAAGAAGATTTTTAGCGAAATTAGAGAATTAGATAAGCAGTCGATTTATTGATGTCTAATAGAAATCTTAGTCGAGTTGATAGACTCTTTTCAAATGACATACATAAAAATGATCTTATAATAAGGGTGCTTGTACAGTTATTTTAATTCTACAAGTCAAATTCTTTAAAAGCCTTTAACGTTAGATTTCCATTTAATTAGAATATGGTAATTATTTCCCAGGTCCTTACCCATGCTTGGTATTTTTTCTATTTCTCCAATATCAGGCATAGGTTAGGACTCCTCCTAGTTTCCTAGGGATGCCATATCAAAATAAAAAATAAAAATAAAAAAGGAGTGGCTTAATACAATGGAAATGTACAGTCTAGCCGGAAGAGGCTAGAAGTGTAAAAGCAAAATGTCAGTCACTGTAGCTTCCTGTGTTTGCTGGCTCTCCTTGGTGTGTACATGCGTCCCTGCAGTCACAGGGACATGCCTTCTCTGTGTCTCCACATTGTCTTCCTCTTGGGCATTTTGTTGTGTGCAAATTGCTTCCTTTGTGAGAATGCTAATCATGTTGGGTGAGGGCCCTGTCTAATGACCTCATTTACACTTATTACCTCTTTAAAGGCCCCCTTTCCAAGTAAGGTCACATCCTGAGTCACTGAGGGTGAGGATTTCAGTATAATCCTTGCTTGGGGGAATGCAATTCAGCTCCTAACAAGACTCAATCATTTTTAAAAGGGAAGGGCAACCCTGATATTTGTTTGTCTACCCTGCATGCCTGGAGCACTCCCAAGTTAAGCATTTTTCTACGCATGCGTTTTTCTTTGCTGCTCTGTGGTAGCATTTATTACGTATGCTTTCTAGTTATTCAGGGACATTTTAGGTTTTCCCCTAGATTTGATGCTCCCTGAACAAAGCAGTTTTGGCTTGTTCATCTTTGTATCCCCTCGAATCACCTACTTCTGAGTCTTCAAAGTAGTAGGAAAATAATAAACATTGGGGCGAAATGCAACGCACAAATAAGGAACCCTACAAAGCATATTAGACCTGTTGTACTTAAACAGGGATTACAAGCCTTTAAATGACCACTATTCATTCATAGGCTACACTTTGAAGAAAGCAAAGGGGAATATGCATTTTACTATAGGGATTTGCTTAGAAGGAGCAATGACTTGATTTTCATAGTAATCTATATAATAAAAACCTAAGCAACCATTATGACTGAATGACCTGAAAGACTGGTCGCTATGATGTTCACTGACCACCAGGGGTGGATGCACCTTGCAGGAGCTGCCCCCTCCTTGTCATTGTGCTCCCACAGGGGGAGCACTGCTCAGCCAGAAGCTGGGCTCACAGCTGGTGAGTGCAGCTGCCACGGCAGGAGCCTCTTCTGACTCAGAGGCAGCACTACCGAGAGTAGCAGTAGCAGGCGCAGTGGGCCGGGATGACTGTGAGCAGCACAGATTCTGGCCCTGATTTGGGTTCCTCCCTGGCTGCCTGCCACTTGGAGCACTGCTGCATCCCCTGAGGCATCTCGGCGGCAAGAGGGTGCAGGCCAGGCAGAGGGACGCCCCCCACCTGCCAACCCTAGTGCATGAATTTTGTGCGCCAGGCCTCTAGCCCAAGCAGCCAAATGACCAGTCACTGGGTAGCAATGATGCACACTGACCACCATGGGGCAGATGTTCAGTGCAGGAGTGGTGCCCTGCTGCTCAGTGCTCTCCGAGAGCAGGCGTGCTGCTCAGCTGACCCACCCATCTCAGTGGCCCACCAGCCTGGCAGCAGCCACTCCCTCTCTCAGTAGTCCTGCAGGTCCAATCTCCAGAGAACGAGCCAGGCACCCATGGACCAGTGCTGTGGGCACAATCCTGACAGTGTCACTGGAAGTCGGCCTCAGGTAATGTGGCTGCTTCCCTTCCCTCCCTCTATGCTCCACAAGGAAGAGACAGTACAAAAGCAGTTGCCAGGTGGTTCCTGAGAACTGGCGTAACCATTAGAAGGATGAATCCAGATCCCAGGCTGGCAAGGGCATCCCATCACCCACCCAGAGGTCCATTTGAGTCCCGACCCCCTCCATTCCCCTCAGGACGGGCACCGGGCACAGGGCTCATGGCTGGTGAGTGCTGCTATGGCCGTGTGAGCCTCTCCCATTCAGGACTGACCGGGTGCGAGCCCATGGCAGGCGTAATAGGCCGGGGTGAGTGAGAATATCAGGCAGTGTTGGACTGTCAGTTTTGGCCCAATCCCTGCATGCCATGCTGAGGGACCTACCCATGCACAAATTCATGCACCGGGCCTCTGGTAAATAATAATGTAAAATAATAGCATGCAACTACAGTGGTACCTCGAGATACGAGTTTAATTCATTCTGTAACCTTGAGTCGTGGGAAACTGAGACGCTCAAGTCGCGGTAAACTGGTGGGTTGTGTGCAGCCGGCCGATCTGTGCGATTACTCCTATCTCAAATGTTGCTCGCATTTCAAAGAAAAAATCGCTCACTCAACGGCTCATATCTCAAAAATCTCGTATGTTAGGGCACTCGTATCTCAAGGTGCCACTGTATATCCCTAAAAGCTGAAAAAAATTTTTTTTAATAGCGAGGTTGAGGTGGTGATGTAGGTGAAAAGGTAGAAATCAACTAATTGATTCAATACGTGTTTATTGAGTTCATATCATTCATCTGAATTAGACTTCAGGGTGGGAAAAAAAAGCAAGATTTCATTTATCTAGGCAATGACATTCTAGTGTAGGAGACAGAGCATACTAAAGAATTCAAATAGAAAAGCAATATGCTGAAATATTTTGGTAAGTGTAACATAGGAAATCAATACACCAGATAAAGAAGACAGAATAACTTGAAATAGAGTGCCCAGCAGAGCTTCTATGCCGAGATGGCATTTGTGCTGAGATCTTAATGGATAAGAGTGAGCAGGAGAAGAGTATTTTAGGCAAAAAGAACACTTGAAAAGGCCAAAATAAAAAAAAGAGAGTGAGAGAGAGAGAGAAATCCTATTTTAACAATCAAAGGCAGCGAACAATTTCCTTCCCTGGATTCAGCAGCAGCTTCTATGTCCCAAATCTAGTTATGCTTCTCAGACCCCTGTCTCTTTGAGCTGTACTTGAAAGTGTGGGTGTTAGTAAGCAGAGATGACATGGGGACTCACTGAGGGTAGGGGGGTAATTAAAAGAAGATCCTGAATTCTTACAACATTGGAACGACTTGAATGAAAAGCTAAGATGCCAAGGAAGAAGGAGAACATTCAAAGGGGTGAATAAAAAGAATGAGGGTCTTTAGACCCCACGTGAAATAACTCCTGGGATTTTCATAGGACATATGCTTTCTAAAGAGAAGTGGAGTGTCTATTTCAAGCAGACCGGAATCTGAAATAAGGAAGAGACGGCTGAAACGGGTGTGGGCAGTGTCATGTAGATACGACTGAGGAGACTAGGTGATTTAAGGAATATTCACAGTCTCTCGTTTGGAATGGCAAGTGAAAGAAAATAATTATCTCTCTCCTACTCAAACTAAGACAAAAATAATAATAATTATATCATTTAACAGTAGGAGCCTCAAAGAGAAGAGGAAAAAAAAACAACAAACTCCTGCTGCTTTTATTCAGCATTTAGCATAAGTCACTCAAGAGTGCAGAATGATTAGATGTTTTTAAATGTGTGGTTAATATAAAAAAATAAAAGATATACCTAATGCACATGTATTTTCAATACACTCTATTCAGCTATTACGTTATACAGCTTTAAGATGTATGTGTCCGTATTCATTGTTAATGATGACAGTGGACAGTCTCTGAATTGTTTGGCTGTGGTGTCAGATATTAGGTTTTTATATCAATCTGGTTGAGTGGATTTAGGCTATATTTTCAGGCAGGAGTGACTGTGCAATATGTGGAAGCTAGTTAGATGGTGTTCTAATGGGTAAAAAATAGCTAGGGGGTCTGAGCTAGACCCTCTACTAGTACGTTGCTTATTCATTTCTCGCCCAATTTGTGTGGCCATGTGGGGGTGCCCTGCAAGGAACAGAGGTGCCCCGTAGTTCCTTACTTTGGGGAGGAAAGGGAAAAAATCTTTTGTTCCCAGTTTTCACCCTCCATCTAGCACATTCCAGGAACTTAATGTCTATGACTCCCTCATACACAGTTAGAATTTACATAGTTCTGGGGGATGTAAGTGAACTGTGCTTACAGAGCAAATTGGAGTTTCTGCTTAGGTGTCCATTCATTTAAGAAACATTTTTGAGTATCTACTATGTGTTAGGTATTGTTATCAGGAGCTGAGAAATTACCAAGAAATAAAACTAAGTCCCTTTGCAGCTTTCATCCTGGGAGTACAGATGAAGAAAAGATGAAAAACAAACAACAAAAAAGTAGGATTATAATAAAGCAAATGGTGATATCTGCTATATAATCTAGAGTAATAAAAGTCGAATATGCAAATCGACTGGATAGCCAAACAGCAGAACAACTGTCTGGATGACCTTCCAGACCTCCTTCCAGACAACTGTCCAGACAAAGCCTGGGATGTGAGGCAGCGGCTGACACTACTGGAACTGGGAAGCGGCCAGGGCTACCAGGGCCAAGGCATATGGGCCTGTGAAGGCCTAGCCGTGCATGAATTTCGTGCATCAGGCCTCTAGTATAACAGTCATACTATACAATCAGTGACAAACAAATAGAGGTGTTGAGGTTGGATGATGTTTCCTACAGACTACGTTATGTAAGAACTAGAGGCCTGGTACATGAAATTCATTCAAGGGGGGGGTGTGTTCCTCAGACCAGCCTGAACCCTCTCCAATCTAAGACCCCTCAAGGGATGTCCGACTGCCTGTTTAGGACCGATCCCACCATAGTCGGGCCTAAACGGGCAGTCGGACATCCCACTCACAACCCAGGACTTCTGACTCCCAATTGCTTTTCTGCCTGCCTTCCTGATTGCCCTGATCTGCTTTTGCCTGCCAGCCTGATAACACCCTAACCACTGCCCTGTCAGCTTGATAAATGCCTAACTGCTCCCCTGCCAGCCTGATTGCCCCTAACTACTCTCTCCTGCAGACCTGGTCACCCATAACTGACCTCTCCTGCTGGCCTGGTCACCCCTATATGTTCTCCTCTGCCGGCCTGGGTCCCCTGCAACTGTCCTTCTCTGCTGGCCTAGTTAACCCTATCTGTTCTCCCTCCAGGCTTTATTGCCCCCAACTGCCCTCCTTTGCAGGCGTGGCCCCTCCCAACTGCCTTCCTTGCTGGCCATCTTGTGGCAGCCATCTTATGTCCAGATGGGGCAGCCATCTTTGACCACATGTGGGCAGCCATCTTGTGTTGGAGTGACAGTCTGTTTGCATATTATTCTTTTATTGGGATAGAGGCCTGGTGCACAGGTGGGGGCCAGCTAATTTGTCTTGAAGGGTGTCCCGGTTGGGGTTCCCTTGAGGCATGGGGCAGCCTGGACCAAGGACCTGTGGTGGTTTGCAGGCTGGCCACATCTCTCAGCAACCTAAGTGGATGCCCTGGGATCTAGGATTGATTTATCTTCTATAATTGAAAGTTTGTAGCATTAGGAAGAGGCCAGGGCTGGCTAGAAAGCTTGGCTTCCTTCATCACTGAGGCAACCCAAACCTCCTACTTGCTCTGTAGCTGCAGCCACATTGGGTTAATTTACATACTCACTCCTGATTGGCTGGTGGGTGTGGCTTGTGGGCATAGCAGAGGTGTAGTCAATTTGCATGTTTTTCTTTTGTTAGTGTAGATAGTCCAGGTAGGTGCTACTGATAAGTTGACACTTGAGAAGGAAGGATGCATGGCTAAAAGCCTTTAAAGATGGAATAATAAGAGCAAAGGTATGGATGTGGGAATGTTTGACGCTTTTGGAAGCTCTGGTAAAGTCAGTGTGGCTTGAGCTGATTAATACAAGAGGATAGTGATTGCAGAGGATATGAAAGAGGTAGTGGAGGTAAAAAGGTGGAGTGTCTCATAGACCACCATTCACACATTTTTTCTCTGAATGAGGTACAAAATCAATAAAGAGGTTCAAGCAGAGAAATGATATGAGTTAATGGTATTTAAAACTGTATTTAAGTAGGTAATATATTTAGGTGGCTCACAAATAAAGATGGTATATAACAGTTTTAAATTGAAGTTTTATACTCCTATCTTTGTCTCTACTTACATGGTTTACCTGCATTTTCAAGAAATCATTTCTAATATCTCTTATATAAGTTTTTATTTAGGCAATTACAAGGACTTACAAATATATCTTTATCCCAACTGCCTCATTTTTCACACTGATGTTTGCCTACTTTAAATACTAGTTTTCTTTTTATCATTTAACCTTATATTCTGGAGAGTTCTACATCAGTAAATAGAGATCACCCTCATTCCTTATTTCTATATAGCTCTGTACTATTTCATTGTAAGAATGTACAATGATTTAATTATAATTGCACTATATCCAGCCACTTCACTCTTTTTTCTATTATAAGTAATATTTCAATGACTTAACTTAACTGCTTAATATCATTTATGTTAAGTAGATATATCCCCACAAATGAATAAATTCTCAGAGCTGAGGTTGCTCTGTGAGGTTATACATGTATAGTTTTCATAAATATGCAAGATCCTCCCATAGGACATGTATCATCTGTACTCTAATTGGCCATCGCGTAGTATGTAATTTCACTTTATCTTTTTGGAAATTACATTAAGCATCATTTCATGTATCTATAGGACATGCTCATTTCATTTTTTTCTCTGTTAAATATCCATTTCTCATTTTTTCATTCAAAAAATTTGGTTGTTGTTTGTTTTTCTTTCAACTTCGGTAAATTTTAATGTATTTTAAGGAATAGGCTACAGTGTATGCTATTTCATACACTATTTTTCAATATTTTTTGTTTTAACCTGGCTTTATTCTTACCTTCATTCTCATGTAATACAATTCCTGACAGTTTCTGGCTTCTTTGTTTTGTGCAGATTAAAAATGGGTATATATGGAAGCAAGGAGGCAAGTTACAAGGATTTATAGTAAAGGCAGAGGACAAATAAGCAGAGCTCAAATTAGGATCACAGCAGTGGAAATAGTTGGCAGGTACTCAAAAGAGTTTACTTTGGAGGCAGAACCAATGGAAATCACTAGTGGATCTTGGCTGTGAGAAGGCATAGGGGAAGAGTTGAGTATGAAAGCACTGTTTCTGATCTCAGCAACTGGAAGATGGACTTGTTATTAACTGATCTCATGGAAGATATAGTTTTGATCTCAGACTCCCAAAGAGAGGTGGTGTGCAAGCAATTAGATAATCAAGGCTGGGGAGTACTATAGACTGAACTTTATTACAGAAAACTGGAATAATCAAACCATGCTCAGAGATTTTGGAGTTACATTTATTACACATGGGTCCAGAGGAAAATGTTTCTCACATTCTGGGCCCCAACATGAAGAAATGTTCCCTATTTATAGGTTTTTACCTTCTTTGTCTCCCAAATATGGGATGTTTCCTGCCCCTTTGCAACTTCTTAAAGGGCTCCTTTGTGCTGAGGCCTTGAGACCTCTACCAAAGACCTGGCCTGATGCCAGCACTGATAATTTTGTCCAGGGAATGTTTAATGGCCTCTCTGAAGTGAGAATAATCTCATTTTCCTTATTATTTAAGCAAGCAAACATTTACAGAAGCTAATAGCAAGGTTAAAATTTTAAACAGCAGTTTTTCTATAAGATAGATGCTTCACTATGAAATTGAGAACTACTATATGATGATATTTAAAATCATTGTGGATGCAATACCACAGGGAATGAGTGTAGAGCAACAAGAACTGAGCCTTGGGGAGATGAGGCGGAACTAACAAAAGAGACTGGAAAGAGATGGCTCTTGTGTTCTCAGGAGAACCCAAGAAGTGGGGTCCCAAGAGCCAAATGGAGAAATTATTTCAAGGAATGAAAAATCATCTTTACAAACCATTTCTTCTATGTGGAGTAAGAGGAAAAGTGAGATCTATTTAATTTAGAAATGGGATGGCATGTCTTTCATAATATTTGTTTTAGTAGAGCGCTGACATGTAAGGAAGATTAGGTGTATAATGAAATTTAAAAATCACAGACAGTAGAGCGTACTGTGTGCTAATCAGAATGATGTCATGAATAGGACAGGTTAAATGGTATAGAAGAACCGAGAAACATGAGTTTTGCCCTAGAATTGATGAGAAAAAAATTGATCTATCCCAAATGAGATTGTTTGGTGTGCAACAGGAACAAGCAATTAATATGATTGTGTCAGATTCAGCATAATTCATCTGTGCATGGGTAGGAGTAGACTAAAATGAGAATTCAATGGAACTAGGATTCGGGACTCTCCAGGCAATTAACAGTGGCAGCGATGGGGGATGTTGGAGTTGAGGCCAGATGCAAGAGATGATGATGGGCCATGGAATTCAAATTGTCTGAGGATGGAAGTTAGAACACAAAGGGGTGAAAGACGGTAGACATATCCTTATATAATGGCTGAGAGTTTCTAGGAAGATATAAAATTGTTGATTCTGGGTAATTAATGGGAAGTCCTTGAAAGATAAGAGGCCGCTGAAACCGGTTTGGCTCAGTGGCTAGAGCATCGGCCTGTGGACTGAAGGGTCCGAGGTTCTATGCCGGTCAAGGGCATATACCCTGGTTGCAGGCACATGCCCAGTAGGGTGCGTGCAAGAGGCGACTGATCAATGTCTCTCTCTTATCGACGTTTCTGACTTTCTATCCCTCTCCCTTCCTCTCTGCAAAAAATCAATAAAATATATATATTAAAAAAAAAGAAGAAAGATAAGAGGCCATGTTTCAAGATTAGAATGCCTGAAATACAGGTAATGGAGAAAATGTACTGATTGGTTAAAAACCCTATAAGGTAATATCACAGTTTGCTATAGGTTAGAGAGCATTTTTAAAAGGGGTGGGGGGAGGGGTAAAATACAGAACCAGAATTTTGAAGGATTTTCTATGTGACTATTACAATCATTTAAGAACTGAGATAGGAGTATCAGAAAATCAAGTACCAAAATCTCCAAGAAATGTAGATTTTATGTTAGCCTCTTAAAGACAGCAAAATGTGTCCCTCTTAATTTGCTTTACCTAGCTTCAGATTTACACGTAGAGTATGACATTTATCATTAGCATTCAATACCTTAAGATATGTAAATTAGTTAACACTAAAATGTAATCCCAAATGGTTTAGATCTGAAGGTACTTTAGTTGTTGAGAACATTATATATTTTTTATTATTAGAACATAGTCCACTTGCTATAACAAACTTGGATAATAGAGCATGATGCAGTTTTTAATTTTAAAAAAGTTTCTATGCTATTTATCTTCTATCTAATACTTCAGCAGTGCATTTATTTTCTTATAATAATTGCCCAAGGGGAACACGGAATGTGTGAGTTCTTAGAAGTCTTGTATATTATATAATCTGGTACCCTCATTTTATAAGCGAAAATAATTAGACCCATAAAAAGTGTTCCTTGCTCAAGGACAACTTGTCTAGTTAGTGTCACTTCACAACTGGGTCTTGATACAAAAATTAATGCCCATATTTCTGCTCTAAACAGACCCTACTTAGTGGTGTGGGAGTCGGTCTGATGAGGTTGCTCTAAAAATACAGCCAAATAAATTACCCAGACGCTCGGATTTGGTTGTGACCCGCTTAATCTGCTCTGCCATTAGGGGAAAAAATTCTAACACAAGCTGTAACTTGTTTCCATTCGGAAAAGGTTATGAGCTATAAACTTTTATTTTAAAAACCATATCTGCTAAACCCAAATGCCTTAAGTAAATAAAATTTTATATTCTCCACTTTGGGAGGCCATTATGTGTTTTTAAAGCCTCCACAAAAGTGCTTAGGCTGAGGTTCAGATTTTTTATACACTGACTACCATTTATTTTAATCAAGTAGTGCCCACCACCGTGTCAGTCTTGGCTGTCATGAGCAGGGGGAAAATTTTTTATATACTGAGTGGCCAGATTGTTATGATCTCTGAACACATAATAATCTGGCCACTAAGTGAATTTGTATCTCAAATGGGTATCAAAAATATTGTAGACTTTTGCTGGAGATCAACCACCTATTTGCCCTGAGCTTTCGATCAGCCAGTGCAAAGGGAAAAACTGATCAGATGCACGATTTATAGTATCTTTGATATCAAATAAATGAGGTACTCAAAAGAAGTACACTGCCGAGACTGGTTTGGCTCAGTGGATAGAGCGTCGGTCTGGGGACTGAAAGGTCCTCGGTTCAATTCCGGTCTGGGGCATGTACCTTGCTTGCCGGCACAACCTCAGTCGGGGCGTGCAGGAGGCGGCTGATCGATGTCTCTCTCCCATCGATGTTTCTGACTTTCTATCCCTCTCCCTTCCTCTCTGTAAAAAATCAATTAATATATATATATATTAAAAAGAGATGTACATTGAGTGGCCAAATTATTATGCATTCAGAGATCATAATAATCTGGCCACTCAGTGTGTGTGCATATATATGGAAAGAAAGAGAGAGAGAGAGAGAGGAAATTCTATAATGGAATTTAATTCAGTAAAGAATTACTAATAATCATATAAACATAGGTAGGGCAATGTACTTGAAAACAGGCTTAGTATAACCCAATTTGAGTATTAAATAGAAACAACTATTTTATCATCAAAGCTTCCTTATTTTAAAATCTTAGCACATCCGGTTTTTTTATCTGCATGTCAAATGCAAGGACACAAAAAATCTCATTATACTAAGAAAGCGAGGTTAAGAATATTGTCCACATTCTAATTTAAGGAAAAAAAAAACACACAAAAAAATAAAAAAAGAACATAGTTTCACAATAAAAGAAGTCCACAATCTGGGATACACACTTCTTTAGAATTTGCAGTACTAGCTGTCAGTTGCAGGTAAGTATTCAACGAACAGAGTTGTTGAACTTCTAAATAAAATATGTCATTAATCACCAAAATTCCCACAAGCACAACCAAGCCTCGGAAAATTTTAACCATCAGAGAGAAGAAACCCGCAATGATTTTTCCTCACTGAAGATTCCAAGTGTATGCCATTTGCACTCTACATTTAGCGATTTACCTTCCTCTTATTTATATCTCCTCTCAGCTCCATCATAGCCAGGAATTATTCTTGGTTGCGCACTCCTACAGAGATGAATAATGTGCTCCGTGCGTCGGCAGCTTTCTAAATGGCCATTACACACACCCAGCCAGACGAACCTTTGTCTAATTGGGAAAGGAGAGACTCAAAACTCTAGAATGATCATTCCTCTGGCATTTATCTCCTAGTAATGAAGCATATGTACATTCACATTTAGAAAAAAGGAACATTTGAAAATAGCCTGTGAATAGGAGAGAAAGCCTAGCTCCTTGTTTCTAGACAGTAATAAAATCTCTTGCTCAAAATTCCCTTTTGGAAACATGAGTTCTTCCACTCCCATAACGCCCATGGTGTACGGTAAAATGTTCAGTCTGCCTTGTATTCCTGTTTCTGGAAAGTTCTTTGGTAGAATCTTCAGAGGACGACGGGCAATCTGCTTCTATTAACTTTAAAAAAGTAGTAAGGGGCCGAGACCGGTTTGGGTCAGTGGATAGATCACTGGCTTGCGGACTGAAAGGTCCCAGGTTCGATTCCAGTCGGGGGCATGTACCTTGCTTGCGGGCACATCTCCACCGTGGGGCGTGCAGGAGGCGGCTGATGGATATCTCTCTCTCATCGATGTTTCTGACTTTCTATCCCTTTCCCTTCCTCTCTGTAAAAAAAGCAATTAAAAAAAAAAGACAAAAAAATAGTAAGGGGAATTTGGAAAATAACGATAAAGAAAGAGTCCTTGCTGTTTCTTTGCTACCCTGTCTAAAAAGAGCTGAGGAAAGCGATGGAGGAGAGAGCATTGTCTGGAGAGTCAGGGTGTCCTGGGGGCCAGTCTGACTCCATCCTTTCCTAGCTGGCCAGGAAATCTTTGCAAAGTCTCAGCTTTGCCCCTCCAACATATTAAGCACACAGTGAACTCAGCTTTTAGTATGTTATCAGGTCTGATACACCCTATGTCCTTAGGTTTTTTTTTTTTTGTTTTGTTTTTGATAACTGTCCTCCATATCAAGGCACATCATGAGGTTTTATTTTATACTGATAGCATTATAGAATATATAGGTGCACTTTTAAAAGCCACATAAAAAACAAAAAGCACAAACTTTGGAATGGCCACTCTTCAAAGCTTTTTCCTTGGTCCCAACTCCCTCAGCTAATTCACAGCCAAGACTGCGACAGGACACTGCCGTTTCTGCCACCCGCCATCTGCCATCTAGAACTGCCTTCCAGAACTCTCCATTTCATTAGCTGTCTTTAACACTCAGCTAAAAATAGGCTCTTCCTCCCTGCTTATGTATTTTCACTCTCTCCTGTCCGAGAGGTTAACTTGGTAACTTCGTGTTTTGGTTTTATTTAGCTTTCATCTTTTGCTAATACTGTTGTATATTTTCTCTTCCTCAGACGATGATATTTAAATACAAGTAAAATAAATTAGCCTTAATCTAGGATGTCAGTGACTTTTTAAAATGAATTTTACATCATAAAATAATTCACTTCAATTAATGCTTTTAGATTAGCTACTGGTGAAAGAATTGCAAAATGTAGAAGATAAAACTTAAGGCTTTTTTGTGAAAGAATGTAACAAGGGAAAACAGATGCGGAACTAAGGTAAAATATAACAAGAATTTACTTTTCATTTAGAGTTGGGAGGAAGGGTAAGAAATTAGCCAATCACTTGACAACAACTTGAAAAAAAATCTTACTGGTTCAAGTCACTGTGTTATAAGCCAGATTTTTGAAAACACCAGAAAATTTATCACTAAATAATTCACATGAGTTGCAAGTAAGGCATGAAGAAATAACCAAAAGAAAAAAAAAGTTGGAGGATGACACTTCTTAAATATGTTTTTCTCATATGATTTTTTTTTAAGAGAGAGAAAGAGATAGGAAGAAGGAAGAGAGAGAGAAACATGGATGAGAGAGAAACATCAGCTCCTCCTGCACGTCCGCTACAGGGAATGGAGTGGAAACCTGTGGTGCATAGGTTGAGCCATACCACTGGCCTTTTTATTTTTATTTTAAAAATTGATTTGGGGGTGACACTTCTTGACCCCCAAACTTACTATAAAGTTGTTATGCTCAAAACAGTGCAGTCAGTCCTGGCATAATGACAGGCATAGAGACCCATGGAATAAAATATCCTAGTAATAAACTCACACCTATGGTCAAATGCTTTTCAAAAAGCATGCCAAGACTATTGAATGTGCAAAGGATAGTTTTTTGTTGTTGTTGTTTGTTTGTTTTTTGTTTTGTTTTCAACTGGCATTAGTCACTCATTTGTATGTTTCTTTGCTTGCTTGTCTTGCCTTGTGGTTAATTTTCATGATCCCTGAGTAGTTAAGAATAGCCAGTTTAGGTACACAGTGCTATATCTGGCCCTTGAAAGGTTGATAATGATAGCTAGACCTGTAATTATGTTTATTTCTCTACTAAAAAAAACAAATTTATGTTAAATATCCTTAGCTCTTTATCATTAAGCAAACTCTATGAGATGACCTCTGCATATTACCAACATCTGTCCTTCCTTCTCCTTATTTGAGACCATCGTATCATTTGGGCGCTGTGTTTTCTTGTCAAAATACAATGCCTGAAATGTAACTGTTTTTGAGAACATTTTCTTTTCTGGTTGCTCCCTTGTGGCAGCTGCTTTACAGTTTTGAGTTTTTAAAATGTTTTTTATTACTGTATAATTTTGAAAACCTCCAAGATTTTCAAGTGGCTTATTAAAGAAATAACTGATGCCTTGATAAATAGGAGATTTCTGTGAACTAGGAATTACAAGGAAAACCTATACATGTGTACATTTTTCATTTATTAGGGAAAATGTGTGTGTAAGTCATCAGGGAAACCATTACTATGCAAATGAACTGCATTCACATGTGGAATATATGTTTTCTCTCTGAGATCTGTGCTGTGTTAACTGCCTAGCCATACCCAGGGGGTTACTTTCCAAGGAAATCACAACTCAAATTAAAATGGCATAATGTGGAGGATATCATTGTTTAAGGGCATTTAATAACTTAAGATACTTTTTGCCAAAACCAGTTTGGCTCAGTGGATAGAGTGTCGGCCTGCACCCTGAAAGGTTCCAGGTTCGATTCCTGTCAAGGGCATGTACCTTGGTTGTGGGCACATCCCCAGTAGGGGGCATGCAGGAGGCAGGTGATGGATGTTTCTCTCTTATCAATGTTTCTGACTATCTCTCTCCCTTCCTCTCTGTAAAAAATCAATAAAATATATATTTTTAAAAATTACACACACACACACACACACACACACACACACACACATATATTTTATATATATTGGCTCCAAACTAAACTTGAAATTAAAGAAAATAATTTGGCACTCGATATTTATTTCAGGCACAAAAAGCACTGGTTAGAAATCTCAAGTTTTTTTTCCCTAGGTCTGCAGCTTGAAAATGCTACTGGATTCTCTTCTTCCTCTTAACTATATGAGGGATGGAAATGATGGGTAGAAATGTGGCTGATCTGCATCTGAGGCATTAGGCAAATTAACCTGAATCTGAACTCTCGTAGTTGAAGTAACGGTAGTAAAATCTCTCACTCTATAGTTGTATTTATATTCTTCCACATTAGTACAGGTTTGCTTTTTTTTTTTTTTTTTTTTAATCTGTGAGATCCAGCTGGCTTCATAAAGTGGCAGGTTTTAGGGAAATATCCTATAGGGCTACAAACTCCGTGAAACCACTGGGATAAATACAGTTTTTCTGCCCATCTGGGAAGCACAAGGAAACCAAGACCAGACCTTTCAAAGTCTAAGCGCTGTTTCCAGATAGTAGTTTCACTGTCCATTGTGTAAGGCACAGGTTTTTTTTTAAATATATATATTCCCAGATGTCTCTGGTCTTTTCAATTTAAAAATGGCTTTCAGGTTTCTGATCAGATGTGTCAATCTAGAAGTCCAAATGAAGGAGAAGAGGCAAGCAGAGTTAGGTTAAAAAGTTGTGAATACATTGGCTAAGTCTTTTATAGAACATTTTGAAGCATAGGATATTAAATCACCTTTTAAAAAAAATTCGGTTCAGGTTGTTTTGAGTCACTAAGCAACAAAACCCAGATGGAAAAGTGAGGTCCAGAGAGATGGACATATAAGCACACAGTTTAAAAATTCAGCACAAGAAATCGCATTGAACCTAACATGTTTATTCTAGTTATATTCCGAGACTCTAGCCAGTTTGTCTGATGTTGAAATAAAAACTGAAGATAACAGAAAAGAGAGAGGAAGTGGGAAGAATGGAATCAAGTTTCATAAAGTGGCTTCTTTTTTTAAAAATATATTTTATTGATTCTTCACAGAGAGGAAAGGAGAGAGATAGAAAGTCAGAAACATCGAGGAGAGAGAGACAATCAGCCACCTCCTGCATGCCCCACAGGGGAGAAGTGACCGCAGGCCAGGTACATGCCCCCAACCAAAATCAAACCTGGGACCTTTCAGTCCGCAAGCCAATGCTCTATCCACTGAGCCAAACTGGTCTGCGCATAAAGTGGCTTCTTGAGGGTTTGAAAACATTTGCAAAAATTAGTCTTTATGTCTACTTAAGGCAGCAGCAAATTATAGGCTCATTTCTTGACTGTTATTCAATGACTGTCAATGTTGACCCCTAACCTATGCCTTGCATTTATATGTCTGATGATTTGAATTTATAAATGAGGTCCACAGTGAAGGGAGTAGGATTTGTGAGAAAGCCTGCCTTGAGTTCATGAAGTCTGTGCCAATAGCTCATGACTGGGAATCGAACTCCTAACCCCACAGTTGAGACAGCTTTCCCCATGCTCAGCTAAGTAATAGAGAGCTGCTTACCTCTGGGGAAATCAGGATCAATACTTATTAAATACTTCATGAAGTCTATTCA